>APFE030514318.1:0-68694 GCA_000404065.3 Pinus taeda
CAGCAAAATATCATAAAAGATAAAGAAATATCATGAAATACCACGAAATATCACGAAAGAAGACAAAAGATCTTGAAAGATGACAAAAGATTATGAAAGAAGATGAAAAATCGTGAAATATGACGGGGAGCGCGAAAGATGACAAAAGATTGTGAAAGATGACGAAAAATCATGAAAGATGACAAAAAATCATGAAAGATAATGAAAGATCACAAAAGATGACAAAAGATCACAAAATATCGTGAATGATCCTAAAAAATCACCAAAGAGGTTGAAAGATTGTGAAAGATATTGAAAGATTGTGAAAGATGACGAAAGATCGAGAAAGATGACATAAGATGACGAAAGATCATGAAAGACCATAAAAGTGTTAGGATATTCCGACACATAGGAAATAGTTAAGTTCAACTTGGTCTACTATAGAGTTAGGTAAAGTGTGTTTCTTTACCGTTGTACATTTTGTAACTTACAATTTGACGGTCACGATATGTAGTGATCCGACGGTTCATTCACTCCTTGGTATTACCGACACTTGATCCGTGGCTTGACACCCGATTGGTCCATGAATTCTATTTAAAGCGCATGGAGGGTCATTTGTAGGTTAACCGTGCTTGAGAGAAGCTTATGTAAATTTTCATTCTTTTATTAATAAATTGCCTGTAGTAGCCACGTTGGCGCAGGCCGTGGACTGTTTCCCTCTCTGAGGGTTTTAACCACGTCAAAATACTGGTGTATTGATCTGTGATCTGTTTGTGAGCGGTGTTCTTTTGGTGTTCTGTCTGAGGAACTTACCCTGTAAATTCCTACACATTACTTCTTTGTACCTGCAACCATATTTCCACACAGAGAAAGAGAGTGAAGCGACCTCACCTTCCAACTGGGTTTTCTCCCGAAATGGTTTCCCGTAGAGCATATCTTGGGTCTTATATGTGTGAGATTATTTTGTTGTTCTCTACTTTTCTGCATAATTTATATTCACATGCATGCACTAGTTACATTTAAATCCACAGATCTTAAAGTTTAATAAACTCTAATAGTGTAAAATTTCATTATTTTAATATAATATTATTAGCTCTATTGTGATGAACTATCTAGTGGAATATCCATAACAGTTTATAGATCAGGGACTAGAATGCAAAATATTTTCACAGAGAAATGTCCAAGAGGACATCTATTAATTATATATGGTCCATTCAAGATGAATTTGGAAACATTTACTCCTTAGCCAAAAAATTAAAATCGGAGGCATTTTGTTTTTAGGAAGCAATTCTTGGAAGGGGAGGGTGACTTCATTACAATGAAAGTGGGGCTAGTCAACTTGTTTCATGTCATGTTCAATGAGGAGGAAATTTCTCTTATTCATACTTCTATCTTGAAGGAAGAGCTACTTCAAATAGTTAAGGATATTTCCAAAGACAAGAACCCTGGGCCTAATGGATAGCTTGTTAATCTCATGTTCATGGACAATGTGTTGTGCGCTAGGGCTACTAAGATCTCTGAGTGGGAATCCTTCCATAATTTGTTCAAGAATTTTGGCAAGGCATCTGATCTGACCATAAACACCACAAAAACTGAATTAATTTTGGATGATGGCGACCGAGATGAGATTTAAGTGATTGCCACATTTTTTGGGATCAATATTCGGCCCATGACTAAGGGTTTCAAATATTTGAGATTTTTTTAAAATCCCAACAAGTATCATATACATGACTAGGAGTGGCTCGTCTCAAAGTTAAAGAATAATTTAACCTGCTGGGATCATCAATAGCTTACGATGGGGGGGCAGAGTCATCATGGTTAAAGTGGTACTTCAAGGCATTCTAGTTTTCTGAATGCACCTTTTCCATATTCCACAATCTATCATTCATCAAATAGATTCCATCATTGCCAAGTTCTTATGGTTTAGCACTGGAGTTAAGAGTAAGATTCACCTTTTTAGCTTGAGCATAATTTCTAAGCCTGTTAAATTTAGGGGATGGGGTCTCCTAGATTCCAGGAGCTTTAATAACGCCCTACTATCTTCGAATCTCTAGAGAACTTTTAATGGTAGGGGTTTGTGGTAGAAAATTATGTTCAGTAAATACATTATCTAGCATGGTATGGATGAATGGGTGGTAGGAAGGGCGTCATCTATCTCTGGTGCATCCATTATTTGGCATAGTCTCTAGAAGGAAATCCCATGGATTTGTATCAATTTGTGATGAATGGTTGAGGATGGATAGAAATTTCAAGTTGGGCTAGATGCCATCAAAGGCATACATGGTTTTAATCTACTTTCAACCTCCATCATCAATATACTGAACATGGAGGGGATTTCATCGCTTGCTAACCTTTGAGAGAGAGTATGTATCACCTCTGTCTAGCTGCATGCATGGAAGATTGGCATCCTAGACCCTTTAGTGGAAGAGTAGGAATATTACAGCAATCTCCTGTGGCAAGCGGGGATCCATCTCTCTTTGTGTCCAGACTAACTTGTGTGGGAAGGTCATATCGGATCTAATAGAATCACTGTGAATAAAGTATATGCTCATATATCTTCTAACTCACAAAATCTGGCCTTTGTTGAATGTATGACTCGATTGTGGAAACGGATGCCCCTTTAAAGATCAAATGTTTCTCTTGGTTAGTTATCCATCAATGTATCTTTACTTGGGATAGGATTCTTAAGAAGGGATTCATGGGACTTGGAAGATGCTCCATGTATGGGATGGATTCGGAGGACTGGTCACATCTATTTTTGAATTTCTCCTTTGCAGTAGTTGTTTGAAGGAGGTTTCTTATCTGTTAGGGGTCTTTATTCCCAAATACTTCACTACTATTCCTGAATGCGTCTCCTCTTGGGATATTCAAGAAAGGGCCTACAAGAGGGTTCCTATTTATGTCCTATGGGGCATTTTGAATTCTAGGAATGGTCTAAATTGTGAAGATAAGCAGCCTCTAGTGAAAATCATAGCCCTGAGAATTGTGGTATATTTCAAAGAAATTGGTCCTAGGATTCCCATGGTCTCTTCTTAAACTGTCACACTTGTGGAGTTGACTAGTATATAACCAATTTTATATTTTGATGAGGCATCAATGGATGATCAATGTGGTTGTGGTGTTTCCTTCTATGTTGACTCCTCCATCCATTATCTTTTTCATTGGCATGGTGGCAATGGAGATAATTGCAGAGCGGAAATGATTGCTTTATGGGGAGATATGTAATGATCATCATGGCTTGACATTGACAACATTTTAATTATGGGTGACTGTCTAACTTTGATCCAATGGATTCAAGGGCAGAATTGTCTAGAGGTTCCCATTCTTTGTCACTGGATGCAACAGATCTGGACACTTAAGGAATCTTTTTCAAAACTCACATTTCAACACGTTTTTAAGGAGCAAAACACTGAGGCCGATGCACTTTCTAAGCGTGGTCTATACCTCCTTCCTAGTTTCATGGTTTTTGAACATATGGTCAATGGTAGGGGGTAGGCTCAGAGTTCTTTTGAGATCTAATATCTGTTGTCGGTGCATATTTTGCTAGTATGTTTTTCAATTCTTGTTTCCTATTATTTTCTTCTGCACTTTATTGTTTGGATCTTTATTTGTTGCTAAACATTCCCTTATGTTGGGTTTCTTCACATTTTGTCTTGTCCTTTGTGTATTTTTGGTCCTTATATTTGGTTATGTAGGGTTTTTTATTTTACATTGTAGGACAATTATGCAATCCTATTATTGTCACAACATTGGCATAGTTCCATTTTTTCAAGTCATATGATTCTTGATCAAGCGAAGCTTCCATCTTGTATCTGTTGTAGAATATGGTCTACCATGATTAAGAAACAAGTCTATGTAAAACTTACTTTGATAATGAAGTAGAGTTCTATTTTTTTCTTCTGAAAAAAAGAGAAGAGGAATCTAATTGAGTTATTGTCTTTTTATTATGTAGATTTCTTCCACTTTTGAACACCGTTATTTTTCTTAATCTGAGAGCTTAGCCCTGGTTTTTCTGCATCAATTGATTCAACTTTATCGGAAGTGTTTTTATTTGAATCGAATTTTCCCACCTTACGTCGCTATTTTTTCTTAACGTGAGAGCTCAGACCTAGTTTTTCTGCATCAATTGATTCAACTTTATTGGAAGTATTTTTGTTTGAGTTAAATTTTCCTGCCTCCATTGCATTACCATCTTAGATCTTTGATGAACATATCTCCTTTGCTTTCCTTGGGCAATTTTTTCCATCAATGTCACCGTGAGACTCTTCTACTTCATCATGCTCAGGTATAAGGGGGCATGCTTCAAGAATGTGCACTACAAGTTCTTTGGCCCTTGTTTTAGCTTCAACTTCTACAGTAACTTCTTCCAAAACACCGTAGTTCAACATGAACTCTTGAGAAACATGACTAAGATGAAGGAGATTATGCTTTTTGGCAAAGGATTTCAACTCATCTTGACTCCTTTGCAAAGGCTTGACTATAGATTCTAGAGCAAGTAAAAAAATCCAAGTAAAATGCCATGTTTTTCAGCAAATTATGCAAACTTGATTTGTGCCAACCAATAAGAAGAAGATCTCAATGTGCTAAATTTTCTTCTTTGTACAGATTTTGGAATTTCCTATGGTGTTGCTCCAACCATGGAAGTTGGAATTGCAACTTTTTTTCGCCATTAACCTTAGCTTGACTCTTGTTGAATGGACCTTGAAATAATGTTGACTTAGTAGTGGCCTTTCCTTTGGAAAAGGGTCCCAAGAAAAAAACTTTGAAGTAGATTTGTTTTCTAATACAATGTTTGAAGGTGTAGAGTAAAGCAACTTCTTGACCATCTTTGCAATAAGGGTTACATATTTTGAAGGAACTGAGAGTCTTCTTGCGGATCTAGCAGGTTTATCCTTTAATTACATGTTCACCATGCTAACACTGTTACTCACACTTAGTGAATGTTTTTCTCTTTTAGAGATTATTGATATCTCATTTGAAATTGTATACTTGAATATTATATTATTTCTATGCAACCTTTTATTATGTATATTGAATATCATATTACTTTTATTGTCTTTTTATTATATATATTAAATATCATATTATTTTTAAAAAAAATTATTTTCCCAAATCTTCTATTCCCTTTGTTTATCTTTCACCTTTACAAGCAATTGCTAGTTTAAATATCTCATAGATCAATGGGGCACTTTGTCTATGTAATCTCTACTATTCCAATAATTCCAATGCTATATCTCATTGGCCTTCACTCATGCTTTTACCTTCTATGTATCTTTCACCTTTAGGAGCAATTTCTAATTTAAATCTTCCATAGATCAATGAGGCACTTTGTCTATGTAATCTCTATATTACTAGGTATCTCATTGGCCCGCAACCATGCTTTTACCTTAGGTTTATCTTTCACCTTTAAGAACAATAGCCACTTTAAATCTCCCATAAATCCATGAGCCTATGTAATCTCTACTATTCTAATAATTCCAATGATACTAGGTATCTCATTGGTCCACACCCATGCTTTTCCTTTCGGTTTATCTTACCCCTTTAAAAGCAATTACTAATTTAAATATCCCACAGATCAATAGTGCACTTTGTGTATGTAATCTCTACTCTTCCATTAATTCCAATGCTACTCGCTGTCTCATTGGCCGGCACCCATACTTTTACAAATCCCCAAATATGTGAATAACTTTTTTCTGAAGACTTACATAATTTGATCAAACTAGGTACATGCGATGACTCACACTACGTCATGCTAACGTCGTTGGCCTACCCGTGTGTTGTAGTTAAGATTCTTTAAATAGGCTTGTTAAGGAGCAAGATGTCAACTATAGGCATTGATTGCACAACTAATTCGATATATGTAAGAGTCTCACGATGAGTAGTGAAGGAAATTGGTTTCGATATGCACTTGAAAACGTAGCCAGACATGGGCGTGGCCTTCTTCTTAATTTAATTGGGACCTTCCTATCGTGCTTGTTGCTCTTCCTTTGCAGACTCCTAGTCACCTGCACACTGTATCACATGCTCATGCTCAACCCATAGATCACTTCACTTCTTTAAATTTAGTCCATGCTCGTATATAGAATCGTTATTGTCTGTTCCCTGGGATATCAGCTATAAGTCTGATTCCATATGGAATCTTGAAAGTGGAACCCACTTGTAATGATCACGAAGAGGACTTGTATTCCGGGTGATCGAAAAATCGGACGCCTGCCATCCAGGTTTAGGGTGAAATTCTCGATGTGTATGTGGTTTTGTCTGGGTAGACAACAAGATTATTTCCATCAATTACCGTTTCAGGTATTTAGGGTGACTCGGAATAATTCTCATTTTATCAAATTCCCCATCTGGATGTGCTTTTGTCTGGGTAGACATATCGTTAAATAACAAGATTATTTCCCATCAATTACCGTTTCAGGTGTTTAGGGTGACTCGGAATAATTCTCATTTTATCAAAATCCCGATGTGAATGTGGTTTTGTTTGGGTAGACACATCGTTAAATAACAAGATTATTAACCATCAATTAATGTTTCAGGTGTTGGAACTATTGGGAGGTCTGGATCAGGATTTCGAGAAAAGTGAGGCAACAAGGTTGTAATACACCTTTGTCTTGGTAGACAGAATTGTTAAATAACGACTTTTCTCACTGTTAATTGATGTTGGGTGTCAGGTTTGGGATTTTGGACTTAGTAAAGAGATACATGGAAAGGTAAACCTCATAAAGAAACTTTGTTCTAGAAATTGAATCTTGGTAAACTACTTTTTTTTCATAAGAAAAATCTTAATGTTATATTCTGGAAAATATATGGCTGCTTCAGAAGAAGCGAAATACATAAAGGGCTTTTTCAAGGAAAGCCTAACCCAGATGGAAAGAAACGGGTACCGGAGGCCTGTTAAAAACCCCGAGACAGCATAACCATCAGTCTTACATACTTGGAATGTGAAACAAAAAAGATATGTCACCAGCATACTTGCGCTGTCTTTTGCAGGCAAAGAGCGGATTCGGACGACTAGACAGCGAAATTGACAAAGAACCATGAGATAAGGACTCCATTTTCAAGCATTGCTCTAGGCAAGGAGACGGGCCATATACAGGCAGAAAGAACAGAAGGCCTGTTAAAAGCCCCGAGACCACATAAACATCAGATATTCCTACATTTTAACATGAAGCAAGTAGAAACATACTTGCGCTACCAACATAAAGACTGGATTTCGACCACAAGACAGCGGAATTAATCAAGAGACAAGAGACATTTGAAAAAGACTCCATTTTCTTGCACTGCTCCAGGCAAGAACGGACCAAATACAGGCAGAATGAACGGATAAAGATTCCACTAAACAGCTTGATCCAAAAACGAAAGAAAGCTCGACAATTACAGAAAAAAGACAGCTGACAACCAGATGCTATTCCCGACAGTGGAGCTGGGCTGCAAGAGATTCATGGAGCTGTTGGCTCAGGGATGGGAGGCTTTGACAATGCTTAGAAGAGCAGACACCGGCCTTTTGGCTTCTTGGAAGATGAAAGAGTTCCTCCACTTCCAAATAAGCCAGCAAGAGTGAGTAAAGAGGGATCGCCGCGTGTCTGACTGTCCACTCCACCACCAGATTGCTTCCTGAACAGTAGAGAAAGAAAGATGAGGAAAACCAAAGGAGATGGAGAGATCATACCATATGAACGAGGAGAAAGGGCAATTGAAGAACAGATGAAAATTCGTTTCAGAGTCCATGAGGCACAAGGAACAACGCCCCGGTCCCGACCATCCCTTCTGCTGTAGCACTTCCCAAGTAAGATTTTTGTTGCTGAAAACAAGCCATAGAAAAAGGACCATTTTGAGAGGGCAGGAGACTTTCCAGAGGGTCATCGGGAAGATCATGGGGGGTGGGGAAGGGGAGGGAGAGATAGCAGCATAAATGTTTTTGACAGAGATGGGGAGGGGTTTGGAAGGGAGGGCCCATACCAACGCATCCAATGGATCAGCACGGTGGATGGGCATGATCGAGAGGCCTTGTTCGAAGGAGGTCCAAATTGGGGAAAGGGGGGGCGGGAGGTGAAGATCAGAAGCAGATTTCCAGACTGGGGAGAGGTTTGACCAGGAATTGATTAGCTTGTCCCATGTGAAAATTCCTTTATTTTGGAGATAGAGGATCAGGGAGGGAGGAAAGAAAGATGGGCCATTTAAAATGCAGTCAATTCCAATGAGAATGCTAGCCCCCGAGTAGATTTTCCATCGCAAATTATCCAAGAACAACTGTTGGAGCTTTCTGAAGCCCAACCATATGGCTGATCCGCTCTTTTTTCCCAAGGTTTTCCTTCTGTACCAGAAAACAATGCCTTTTCCCTTAAGGTATTTCCTGTTAATGAGCAAACTCCATGGGCTGCTCCCAAAGATCCCCCTGTGAAGAGTTTTGTAGATGAGGGCCTTTCCAAAGACTTTCAGATTTAAAAGTCCCCAGCCACCGTCTTTCCTGGGTTTTGAGATATCCTCCATCTTGACGAGGTGAATTTTAGACTGAAAGGAGTGGCCGCCCCATAAAAAGTTTGTTGCTAGAGAGCTCCTTTTTTTTGTGATGGATATTGGAAGAAGGAAAAGATGGGCCCAATAGACCGCAAGCTGGGACAACACTGACTACACCAAAATGAATCTACCTGCCAGTGAGAGGAATCTCCATTCCCATCCCGAGATCCTGTAGTAGAATCGGTCAATGAGCCATGACCAATCCTGATTTCGATAGCTCTTTGCCTTCAGATTAAATCCAAGGTATTTTATACCATTGTCAATTGGCTCCTAGGCGCAGCCAAGCAGGGACGCTATCCATGAAATGAGGTCTTCATTTGAGTTGTTGTGGAACAGTTTTGATTTGTCCCTATTAATGAGGATACCTGAAGCTGATTGAAATTTTTTTAAAATGATGTGGATATAGGTCCATGATTTTTTGCACAGCATGGCAAAAATGAGAATGTCGTCTACAAACAGATTATGGGAGAGATAGATGTCTTTGCAGATTTTGATCGGTCGACATTCCTTTTCCTGTACCGCCCTATTAATCTGCAAGCTAAGAGTGTTCATGACTAAGATGAACAGCAGTGGGGAGAGAGGGCATCCCTGGCGAAGCCCTCTCTCAGCTTTGAAGAAGGACGATGGAATTCCATTTATGATAACAGAGAAATGCACGTTTTCCACACAAGCCATAACCCATTCAATTCCTTTAGATCTGAGGCCGATTTTTGCCAGCAAAATGCGAAGGAAGCCCCAGTCCACGCAATCAAATGCTTTTTTGAGATCGATTTTGTAGATTGCCGCCTCTGATTTATTTGTCGCCATGGAATATAGGCACTCTTGGGTCATGGCCACAGCGTCCCAGATATTTCTATCTTTTAAGAAGGCGTGCTGGTCCCTGGAGATGAATTGATTTAACACGGGCTTTAATCTCTCCGCAATGATTTTGGATATTATTTTGAATAGAGAGTTACATAATGAGATAGGGCGGAAATCATGGAGAGAGGCAGGTCCCTTCTTCTTGGGAATCAAGGCGATGAAAGTGGAGGACAAAGAGCTGTGGATATGTCCCGACATGCGGGATGCTTCAGCCATACGCAGGAGGTCCCGTTTAAACAGATCATAGAAATGTATGAAAAATTCAATCGGCCATCCGTCCGGCCCCGGACTTCTGTCCTTGTTGAAGGCTTTTATTGCAGAGAGAAGCTCGTCCTCGGAGACAGGCTTTATGAAATCTTCGTATGCCTGGGGGTCGAACATGTTAGGAACAGTCTCCGCCGCCCAAAACATATCGTGGAGACTGCTATGGCCGCGTTTGTATTGGTTCTGAAAAAAGGAGGTGGCTTCTTTTGCTATTTCTTCCTGAGAGGAGAGAAGATTTCCCCCACTGTCCCGAATATTCCAGATAGTGTTACTCTTCCGTCTGGCGTTTGCGAAGGAGTGAAAGAACTTAGAGTTTCGGTCACCCTCTTTGAGCCAAAGCGCTCTACTTTTTAAACGCTAGGTGAGCTCTTCCTTGAGCAGCAGATCGTTCTTCCTCATGGACAGTTCCCTGATTTTGTTCTTTTTATCGAAAGACATAGAGCTCCAGGAAGAGGATGAAAAGAGAGATTCCAGTTCCGACTGGATGGAGGAGAGATCGCGGCAATCCTTTTTAATTTTTCGAATCTGCCATTCCTTAGCAGAGATACGCAGAGCTTGAATTTTTTCTCTGAATGTGGTGAGCAACGCCTTGTTTGAAACCTGTAAGTCTGCCCACTTGCTGGAGATGAATTTGTTAAAGGATGGATCGTTTAGAAAAACTCTGTTGAATTTGAAGGAGTATCCCTTCTTGAAGGCCGAATCCCGCCATTCTAGGAGAATTGGCCTGTGGTCCGAGGAGAATTCATTTGCAGTATATGAGATTGGCGTACTGCATTTATCGATGATACCTGCATGGATGATAAAGCGGTCGATTCTCTTAGCTTTATAAACCTGACCAAACCTGCCATTGTCCCATGTCGGGGATAAGGGATCCGGGACGACGTCCACAAGGTTCCTTCTCATCAGTTCAGCCCTTAGCCTATCGCCCATTTTATCATACTTCCTGCAAGATCCCCAACATTCGTCAACACTGAGGGTCATGTTTAAATCGCCTGCTATAATCAGAGATTCCATGTCTAGAATTTCCATGGCAAAAAGCTTTTCCCAGAAAGGAAGCCTGTTTTTGCATGGGCCGTAAATGTTCAAAAGATTTAACTTTAATTCAGTTCCTCTGTAGGAAACTGTGATAAGAATCCCCGCACAGCATTTGAAAGCAATCGCTTTTACCCATACTGGATCCCACATGACTGCTAATCCCCCAGACTGTCCATTCGCCCCAGTTGCAACCAAGAACCAAGATGGGAACATCCTCCTAAAATATGCAATCGTATCCTTGCTGGAGTGCATTGTTTCCTGTACAAAAATTATTTTTGGCCTAACGATTCTGAAGAAATGTTTTAGAGCAATGAATTTAGGGCCAGCTCCCAAGCCCCGAATGTTCATTGAGACGAGGAATGTCATTTAGAGGATTCACCGACCATACCTGCTCTAAGAGGTCGAGGGGGGTCCGATTCCATAACCGGAACTTCAACAAGGGCCAGGTTGGTGATGCCCAAATCTGAGGCGATAGTGCGGCCTCTGAAATGTCTCATACTCCCCTTTCCTTTTTTCCTTACCGTAATGTTTTTGGCAGAATTGGGGCTTATTGATGGAAAGTCGGGTTTGTGGATAGTGAGCGGCTCTAGATCAATAGAGTTTTTGTGCATAAATAGATCGAGGTCGCTGTCCATCATGTTTTTTGGGGACTCCGCAGGAGAATTTTGAGGCGTGGGAGATGGGGAGAGGTCCTTTCCTTTCATGAGGGGGCCGGGGCTGCGTTGCAGGTGGAGGTCCGAGGATTGAGACGAAGATGGAATGTGGATGGTGTGGGATCCCACCTCAAAGGCTTCCAAACTCATAGCTGGAGGAGATGGGACCGCGGCTTCTTGACGGGGTTCGGGGATAGGTGAGCCGAAACCAGGATCTTCAATGGGGGAGGGGGGAATACCTGCAGGTGAGCTTTTTAGGGGACTATCAGATGTATTTCCGTGCCCCTGCAATGATTCTGGGACATGCCCCTGCAAAGATTCTGAGACCACTCTTCTTTTGCCAGGAAAAAAGGACTTTTTAGACCTCTGGAAGTTGCGGAAGCAATAGTTTCTGATTAAGTGACCTGTTTTGTGGCATCTGGAACAACGAAATGGGATTCCCCAAAAATCAATCCTCTGAAAATTTTTTATCCCATTCCAGGAGATCTCCACGTATTCCGGGTAGTTGCCTTTATATTGTTTCTCTATTAGGATCCAGGCTATTCTTTTGTCCCGCTCCCCTCGACACCATGGGTCCACATATACAAATTTTCCGATAGAGTTTCCAATTTCGGAAAGAGTTTCTGAAGACCATAGTTCGAGAGGCAGATTAGGGAGCTTGACCCAAATCATGCTATTTGATGGTGTGTTCTTCAGGGGGTCGAAGCCCAAATACCACCTCGACAGAGAGAGGAAACTTCTGCCATAGACCCATGGACGCTTGAGGATGGAGTCCACGTCCTCTGATTTAAGGAAATGAAAAGAGAGCCAATCTTTCATAAGCCGCGAGATAACCGGGACGTATCCAATGATGGGGATCCATTTTTCGGCCAGCCATTTCCGCATTTCCTCTTCCTCCATAAACGGGAAATACCATTTCCTGATTAGAGCAAGTTTTTGGAGGCTGTCAATGCGTTCAATCAAGACATCCCCAGTGATATGAATGGCTTTGGCGGGAGGACCAGATTTAACCGGGAGCGATACTTTTTTGTATTTCTTCCTGGTTCCGGGATTATTCTCCGAGATATATTTACTTTTTGGAAATGTAGACGGAGGTAGCTCAGGGGCTGACTGAGGCAGCTCAGGATCAAAACCGGAGGCAAGATTCATCGGGATCATGGATGCCACCGTGTCTTGCCAGGTGGAGTTTGGTTTGTGGGCCCTTTCGGCCTCCATGGCAGCTTTGATAAATGCCATGGTGGTAGGCGAGTCCGGGTCATCCATTTAAAGATCCCCTGACAGAGAGAGGTTGCTTGGATCTCAAACCTGACAGGAGATCGAGACCACAGAAAATTGAGACTGTCAAGAAAAGCCTGGATGGAAGGATCGACTGACAGAAGGTTTGTCAGAAAGGACAAAAAGGAAGCCTTATCCTGGAATGTTCAGAAGAGGAAAGGAAAGTCGCTTTAGATAAATCCTTCTTGGTCATAAAAGGCAAGCTGACGAAATCTTGATTGCCTGTTCATCTGCTTTGAGAGGCAGAAAAAGAAATGAGAAACCGCCGTCGAATTGACTTTGAGAAAAGGGATGTTCAGGTTTTGGAAGGTGGCCAGAGGAAGCAGACTTTAATGCATTACTGCAAACCATCAATGATGACAGGACTGAGAGATTCAAAATCATTCAGATGATTTTCCGGTTGAAAGGCCACCAGAATTCGGGGACAGATCCGGCGATTGACCATGGCAGTCTATGCAACAGCAGTAGACCTGGATGATGCACCACCAGCTACCTAGTCTGAGTCTAACGTCCGAGCATGGACTGTAAACATGAACTACAGATTTTATCTTGTTTACGAGATCAAACCACATATCTTCAACCTTCAACTCACTATTAACTAACCATAATGAAAGCCAGGAGCAGCGTAAGAGAGAAATTTAGACTTCATCAGAAATGACCGAATGAGAAACCATTAAAAATGACCGAATGACAGACCATTAAAAAACCGAAATGACCTTCCTAATGCAAGCAAGGGGAGAAGGGGAACCTGTTTTCACGGCGAGCAGGAGCAACACGTCCAAGAGGATGACCAGGTGAAGGAAATCGTGACGAGGGAGATGAAATCATAGAGCGACACGTCCAGGAGGATGACCAGGTGAAGCCATAGATAAAATGCAGATGAAACAAGGGAGATGAAACCATAGATAGAATGCAGAGGAGGCTAGAGAAAAAACGGCCCTGCGCCTAAGCGCAGGGGGAGGGAAAAAACCTGAGAGCTTGTAAGGAGTGTCTGATATATAGCATGAGATAAAGACTACGGAGAGGACGAGTGTTTGCTAGCCATGCAGATGACTACCCCAGGAGAGAGACACGTAGAGTGTTTGGCTAATGAACCTACTATGTCGAAACTTGCCCAGAGTGAGTGTCATTCCTGGAAGAACCATGCGTTGTTACCTGGTTGGGTGCATGCTTACAGGCGGGCTCTGGTTGGGTGCTGAGGGCAGGTGGTCTTCCTCTAGACGCGTGGGCTCCTGCTCCCGCTCATCTCTTTCTCAGGTCCAAACGAAACACCAACCAATTCTATTACATTGGTCTTGAAGGAGTGCGTATTTCTGAAAAAACTTTGACGCTGCCCTCTAATGTATCCACATTTGACCGTAACGGGGACGGTGGAACCGTTATAGATTCGGGCACTACTTACACTATCTTTCCTCCAGAAGTCTATAACCAGATTGCAGCTGAATTTGCTTCTCAGATTGGGTATCCAAGAGCTCCTCAAGTTGAAATGTCGACTGGTAAGCGTAGTAATTTAATGCGGTTTTAAATTTGTCTCCAAAGTAACATTGGCATGATTTTATTAAAATTTGGACAATTTTTTGGAAATGTGGGTTACAACTATCAAGCTTCAAGATTTTGGGTGGTGCAGGTGTTTTTGATGGTGCTGAATCCATTTCCACTATCAAAACAAGATTTAAGCAATCATATTGTCAGAGTTTTTGGAAAAAAAAGGCCATATTGCGGTGATTTATTTTTGGCTCTCCGGAAAAATTTGATGCCTTAGTAGACACTATATTTTATAATATTTTTCCTTTTTCCCCTAATTACATAACAAACACATAGGTAACCATGAATAATTTCACAAAGAGTTAACTACACAAACGCCTCACTAGACAACATCCTTTATAATATATTACCTTTTTCCTCAAATTACATGACAAACACATAGGTAACCATGAAAGATTTCAGGAAGATATAACTACACAACAACCAACCTTATAAGAATACATACAAATGTGACCGAGGTATTTAAAATCAAGTAGTCTAAGAGTTAGACATTTTTTCTTTTTCTAGGCATATTTTTCGGTCAAATTTGCCCAAAATCTGGTAGAAATTTCTTGGAATTATAAGTTTTAGGTGTATAATCTACAAAATTCAAGTGCCTCATAGATTTGTCAAAGTGATTAATCTATTTATGCATTTAAAAACACATTTTAAACAACTACAATTCACGATCTTTACCAAAAACTATATCGTTAATTCCTGAGAAAAAAATAGAAACATCTAATAATTAATGCTCCATATAAAATTTTGCAACTTCATTCATTATTCTTCAAAAATTACAATCTTTACATTTATAGATATCTTAACAAACTCCTATCTTCACTAATTTTTTTACAATAATATTAAAATAAACGTAATTGTTCTAATTAAAATAAACGTAATTGTTCTATTGCATAACAAAGAAGATATATTCATCAACTCTCCAAACAAACCAAATTTTGCAACTTCATTCATTATTCTTCAAAAATTACAATCTTTACATTTATAGATATCTTAACAAACTCCTATCTTCACTAATTTTTTTACAATAATATTAAAATAAACTTAATTATTCTAATTAAAATAAACGTAATTGTTCTATTGCATAACAAAGAAGATATATTCATCAACTCTCCAAACAAACCAAATCCTTCTAAAACTCTTTATCTCTGGGGAAAATAATAAAATTATAACCTGATTATGAGGAACCCAACTTCCTCTCATAATTCCCAAATCCAATATTCTTTTGAAGTAAACTGTTGACTTTCTGGGAAGAAACACTCGTACAACGATTTCTTACTTAACGACACAAGTTGATGAAAAGTTTAGTGAACTTTCCCTAGTTCTTTTTTCATGTTGTTTCAACGGGGATTAGGCCAGCTTACCAAAGGGGAGTCTCAACCATGGTCAACAAGAAAGTTCAAAACACAAGAGTGGACATGGATACACAGTGTGAGAGGGCTTCTTTGTTAATAAAGAAGTCATTCGTTCCCGAATTATATTTTTCCATGCCAACTAACGCTTTGGCCAAAGATTTCAATATAATAAAAGCATAATATTCCGAATCTTGACATCTACCACAACAAAATCATGTTACCAGAAAAACATAATCATGATGCAAATGACCTTTATGGATCACAGACAAAATCAATGGACGATCATAGTCTATTATGCATTCGTCAAGGAAGTAAAGTATGCTAAAAAGGTTGGTTGCAATGTCATAGATGCTCATCTCCTACTATGAGA
Source organism: Pinus taeda (assembly GCA_000404065.3). Classification (NCBI taxonomy): domain Eukaryota; kingdom Viridiplantae; phylum Streptophyta; class Pinopsida; order Pinales; family Pinaceae; genus Pinus; species Pinus taeda. The sequence continues at coordinate 15,852 of APFE030514318.1, forward strand.
AGAACCCTATTCTTTAGTCTTTGAACATTCTTTAAATTTATATCCTTCATATTTATTTCTGGTCTTATTTTATTTTATGTGCATGATTGTCTTAGGTCGAGCGGCATCCATGAGCATGCATTGGAAATAATTCCAACTTGCAAGTTATTTATCATTAATCTCTTTCATGTTAGATTAGATGTTGTTGTCACTCAAAGTAAATGAAGAAGGCAATGCCATCAATGTGTTCAAACTAGGGCTTCGACACACATTCCAAAAAATACTACACTAGGGAAAACACACAAAGAACTCATAACTCTATAAAGAATAATATAATTAGAAAGAAGATATAGTTATGAGAAGGTTAATTCATTGAGTCTTTATTATTGGAAGAGTATTGGTATGTTAGGAAGATTCTTGGAGCATATATTTACTTTATAATGTATATAGTTATGTATTCATTTATATTAATGTATAGTATCTTAATATGTAATAATTATTATAAGGGCTTAAAAAAGGCCTCCCAACATTACTCTTTTAGGCTACCCAAGTTTATGGAGGAACTTGACACAATTAAATCTTCTTAAAACATTAAGCTTAAAGACTAGGTCTTATTTATAATCTTATTAGAGATAAATTTGACTTTAGAAGGTCAAGCAATGGTTTGTAATGGACATACGAACGAGTGAAGGGTTATGTCGACACCGAAGAAGAAGGTGGAGAATCATTTTAGTAAATCCTTCTTTACTTTACAATATATATTTGTTTCAAGTTCATTGTAGATGATATATTTTTGTAAGAGGAAATTGAAAGGAGGTTGTGTAATCTAAGTTTCGAGCTTCCAATTGGTTCAATTGGATGAATATAAGCAATCACGTTGATTTGTAGGGAAGGAAGGTGTACTTTTTTTGTTGCTTTAACCATGGATGATTTATGAGTATTTGCTTATAAATGTGTATTCATGGATTTCATGTTTTTTATCAAGTCTTAGTAGTACACAATAAATTACTAAAGGAACATTTCGAATTGATTTGTTTACATAGTGTAGGAAAACCATATATATATATATATATATATATTTCAATTTATGGTTACAATGATGCATGGGCACACTTATTTATACACAATCAATAAAGTCATGACTCTTCAAAGCCATCGAAATATATGATAGATTTATTATTTTGGTTTAATTACCTCAATTGTTCTAATATGTATGCTACAATTCATCCCCTCTTGAAATGCTCCATCCTTGAAACACTGGTGAAGATGGGTTTTTGCAAATGAATTTTTCTAGGTAGCTTCATATTCAAATTAGGGGAATTTTTAGGTCTAGAATGTGCCTTCTAAGGAAATTATAAAATAATAGTGGAAATAATAAAATAAGATTAGGTTACATCATCAAATTTTAGAGAGAAAAATAAAAACTATTTTTTCAATTCGTATTTTCAACTTATCTCCCTATGGGTTTACTCAAATTTCGAGTGGAAACATTCAGTGGATGCAAAATTTGATTCCTCATCCAAGGAGCTCCCATGTTGCATACTTTCGATGGACCCTACTACATGAAGAATGAGAAATACGTGAAAAATGTGATTGCAATCACGTTTTTTCATGTATTTCTCATTTTTCGTATAGCAGGGTCCATCGAAAGTATGCAACATGGGTAATATTTGGATGAGGAATTAAAATTTGCATCCAATGCATAATCTCACATGAAATTTGAATAAAACCTTAGGGAGATAAGTTGAAAATATGAGTTGAAAAAATAGTTTTATTATTTTTTAATCTTTTTACCTTTTTACTCTAAAAATGGTGAATCATCCCCCATGGTTGATATCATCATCTTGAATCCTATTGGTTCTTATAAAGTTTATTTTGGTTGTACAATTTTATTAGGAGGCCCATTTTATACCTCAAAATTCCCCTAATAGGCTAGTAGGTTCTTCCACTTCATAAGATGTTTGTCAATATCTAGTAAAGGAAGGACTTTGGTTCTAACTTCTAAGATACTCTTAGGTTTGAGTACTAGTCTCCCTTATTCATTTAAAAGAGGGTAACTTTGTTTGTATAGGAGTTATTAGACACAATTTCTTATTCAAACACGAAACATGGAAAAAAATGGATAATTGACTTTTGTTTGGGATATCTAATGCATAGGCCATTTGGAAAACTCTCTTTAAAACTTGGTAAGGGCCATAGAACTTGGGCACAAATTTATTATTTTCGTAATTCTTAAGAAAAATTTTCTTGTATGGTTTGATTCAAATGAACACCTAATCTCCTACTTTATATTCACAATCAATATTCTTCAAGCGCGCTTGAGCCAGAGGAGTTCTGGGATGGGTGACCTCCTGGGAAGTCCTGGTTACCGGGTGCAAGCCCCGGAAGTGATGATTGATGCTATGTGATTCGTTCTCAACATTTCACTAGTTTCAATCCCACTTCTTCACCCCTGTGAGCATCACCCGATGCAATGAGTGCTAAGTGAACTATTCAAAAATCATGAGAAATTAGTCAGTTACGACTACCTCTCATGGAAATGGTCATACGTTTGAATGACTTACTTAACGCAGTTGAATCCCAAAATGATATCTAATATAATGCACTGTGTAATCCCCCATACTTAATATTCTTCAAATTAACTTGTTTCTTACTTTGATTCCTTTCTTTCTTAAGATGATTGTTTAGGATATAAAGTGTTTCATCATAAGTGGTTAGGTAGTTTTTTCTTATAGGTGCCTTGAAATTTAATAACATACTGTCTTTTTTATGATGGTGGATATCCATATAAAGCCTCTAAAGGAGTCATTTTTATTGAAGTGTGATAGGTAGTGTTATACCACCATTCTATAAGGTGTAGCAATTTGTGCCACTACAATGAAAAACCATTCACAAAATTCTTGGTGTATACTTCCAAGCTAAGATAAACCATGTTATTTTTTATATTTGAATACATTGTAAATATTTCATATATATGTTGTACGAAAAAAAAAATGCCAAGTTATGGGACACAGACTCCAAGGAATAAGGATGGTTACTTTCTTAGGATGGGTGAAGATTTCTTGCTGTAGTAAATTTGGACTGCTTATGACAACCATTAAAGGTTGGTTGGTGTGTTTGAATGGAATAGTATGTTCAAATTAAAGGAGCTGAAGAAAAAGGTTGCAGACCATGTTTGGTTGGAAAAATTAACAAGACAAAAAAGGAAAAAAAAATATGAGCATTGGATGTGTGAACAACTGGGAAAAACAAAGAGAAATCAACAATTGCATGGGGGAAACATAGAGAGAGCAAGCTAGGAACACACATTCCTAGAGAAAAACAAGAATGTAGGAGCAGACTCGATCATTGAGAAAAATAGTGAGATAGAAGTAATAGAAAAAAGAAGAAGCAGGACATAACAACATACCATAAAGAGAGAACAACATCACCATGGAGAAGAGAAAGGATATTGGCCAACATAAATAATTTGTTGAATTGGTAGGTCATGAGACATTCTCGAAGACATTTTGTAGTAGTGTGGATATTTTCTGGACATCTATAATACCCAGAGAAAAAATATATTTCATTTGAGTAACAGGAGTACGTGAGGAACTCTCTTCAAGTGATGGTAAATCTCAGGATGCTTTGGGAGGGATGGAGGGTGGAGATGGTATTCTCTAGAGTCCCTTGACATCCTAGGATAGATATTTAGCCCTTGAATTCATGGTAAGGGAATTTCTAGAGTCCCCTTTTCTTGTTTATGTTCGGTTAGCAGTGGGGTCTAGATTCCCTTTTGTGGGTGGAACCATTGTGTTATATGTCTTCAGGGTGGAGGTGAAGCCTCTGGATCCCCTAGAGTTTGGTGGTTTTTGAACAATTGAAGGGTGGAGGTAGCAGACCTTTCGATTCTCTATGAATTTGTTGTTTTCTATTGGGTTGGTGGGTGGAGGGTAGATAACCCCTGGAGTCCCTGTTTCAATGAAAAATTTGGTGTTTAATCCCTTAAGAAAACCATCTCAGTCTCTAGAATACAACTCAAGGGTGACAACTGCAAGTGAGGACTGGATATATCTCATTTATAGTTGGGTGGAGATATTTTCTTCCTAACTCAATTTCCCATCTTCAACATTAATTCAAGATAGTTTTCTTCATGTGTAAGATCTTCCACGAAAAAAATTGTGTTAATATTGTTAATTGATTTGTAGGTTTTAATCCTGTACAAAAATTACTCGCAAACTAATTCTTAAAAATAGAAAAATATACAATGGTGAGAACATAAAATATACATAAATATTTTATCCTAGAAGCCAAATTAGGAAAACCAGATTGATTTTCATTATTTTCCTTTCAATGTTACAATTTATTATATACATGCCAAAACATTCATAAACACCAATCCATTAACCCTGGATTAGAACATAACCATAGATCCCTTGACCAGATCGAAAAAATACCATGGGAAAAAATCATCATGGCCGAAACCATGCGTGAAAACCATGCACAAAACCATGCACAAAACCATGAGTGGCTCTGCCCAACAACCTTGGGTTTTCCCCCCATCCTTGTGTTTGTCCCCCATCGTTGGGTCAGCCCAACTATTATTGGGTCTGCAAAAAAAAAACAAATTTCCTTGGATGTTTTCCCAGACCCGTGTAGGGGGTTTAGCGCCCCCCAGCAAACCCCTCGAGGTGGTGCTACTGCCCCGATGCACTCAGAGTGATTTAAATAATGCCTGTAGCTAGTCATGGAAAGAATATGACACACACCCAACATGCTTTGTATTGTTTGTATATAAGATGGTTGATGTTCCTGAGCTTAAAAGTATTGTGGCTTTGATGAAGAGTTTCTGGTTGTTGAGATTTCCATATTGACATTCTTCTTGCAGGAAATTTTATATATGTGTATGTGTGTATGTGCGTGCATGTGTTTGTTGTATGCACTCGTTAAATGAAATTTTGTTATTGTTTTGGAAGGCACTGGGCATGGGGATAATAATTGTGTTAATTCGTTTAAACTATGAACTTGTTCTATAAACTAAACGAATGATAGTTCAAAGGCACAACATACTTATACAGGAACTTTGTATCATTCTTGCGGTATTGGTAATTTATTGGCACAATGAGCTATAGACATCTCACTAAAATGAATGAAGTAATGCATGGAAGTTTGTTTGAACGACTCATTGTAATGCCAAGCAAGAAATACATTCAATTCGTTAGCATATATATATATTATATATATATTAATTATTTATATATATATATAATATATTATATATGTATTTTGTTTGTGTGTGTGAACACTGTTGATTTAAATGTTGAATCCCTCAACTCAGTACATGTTTTCCTTGGCCATTGCTATGTATATAGCTAGATTTTGATGTTAAGTGAGAAGGACTCAACTTGTAATGTCCATGTAACGTTATATTGTGTCGTAGGCTTCCATAGAGAGTTTTCAGTTTGTACAAGGTGTAATAATACATATGTGGGTGCTTGTTTTATTTAAGAGTGTGTATATTTGTGTGTGTGTGTCGTATATGTTGCGGGGCACCGAGCATTGAGTTGAAGTCCATTGTGACGAATGGGAGGATTATCCCTAATGGCCAAGATGTTATTCCATATGACCATAACACATAAAGGAGGGTGGAAATGGGAACTTAAGGTCTGAAGGTTGAGTCTTATATTGTATCCCCATGTAGAAACCAAGTCAGGTGTTGGGGCTAGCATGCACCAAGATCGGAGGCCTAATCCCCGTGGTGAGGTTATTATATTGTGGTTGTAATGAGCAAGAGTTTCCTTATGGAAAAACCTGAAACCATATAAATATGGCACCATGACCAAGGACAAAAGCATTATCCCAAACAAACGACAATGATTTTTTTGGAAGATCAATGGTCGGGAAACAATAGTGATACACTCTGTTTGTGACGTTAGCAGGGAGGGGTAGGGGTCACGTAATTGTGTGGGGGTCATTGTATTGTTGGATGGGCAGAGAGATGCTAGATGGGGCGTTGAAAACCTGAGCCAAATCTATGACAATGGAAGCCCCCTGCCCAATAACATTAGCAGGAAGGGGGAGTAGCACAAATGATTAATCACTATCAATCCTATCATGTATCATGAGTCATTGGATGGTAGGGAATATGGTGATTGTACAAAAACGAGAGGGGTGAGGGTCCACTTTACTTTATACACACACACACACACCCACATATATATATCAACTATGTATGATGGTTAGCGCATTATTATTTACCATTGGTTGCAGTAAATGTGGGTCGTCAGATATTTGAATGAATATATATGTGAATTAATATATACATATGTTATATTGTTTTGATGGACATGTTTATGTGTAAAGGGGTAGTGTAGGGTGTGAGGCACCAATATGCATTACGTGGACGAGATAATGGCCTATAGTGGTTGGCCACACAATACCACATAGAGCCCACGTGGAAAAAAAGAGAGAAAGACCACATTAAATTAATTAAACTTTAAAGGGCCATAAGTTGCAATCCAGGAGTCCAAATTGGACAAAATTCATATCATTGGAAATATATTGTTGAGGTGAATGAAATGAGGACATCCAAATTAAGGTTTGAAAAACATGGAAGAAATTTAAAAAAATAATAATTTAATTACCCCATTTCTCTAACTATACCAAAGAAGTTGGGTTAACATAGTGGACACATCACTGAGGGTAAGGTGGTGTGTTTACAGGTGGTATTAGAGCATCCATGTTCAACACTTGGACTGGATGTTCCTAAAAAAAGGGGTTTCATATTTATTTTTATAGAATTAATAAAACAAATGTTTTGGCCTTAAAATCCAGACCGTGATTAGTTGATTACATGCATAGTCGATATACTTACCTTGTGATTTGATTATGTAGCATGGATTAACAATTGCTATGATTTTATTTTCATTGTGTGATCTAATAATTTGTGTTGGCCGATATATGTTTGATGAATATGCATACATATGTAGTAATTCTAATGATTTTATGTTTGATAGATATTGATGTACTAACATGGACTGTTGTCGCAACTAGCTTACCATAGAAGCTCCACAAAAGCAAGCTCATGCTCATGGTTTTTTCATTTATTTATATTATAATTATCTAACAATTATGAGTGAATGATAGCACATCAGATGCAACAAAGGACATATGTAAGTAAGGGAATGAGTAGCAGGTTGGTACAATATAGCTCCAACAAGTCATAACATGGGCATGAAGAAGCTTTAGTGGAGAACAGGGAAGGAGAAAAAATTCCTGATTTAATGGATTCCTTAAGAAGCCTAAGGTCCAGGATTAGGATATTAAAGTTAGATAAAGGGCTCAGGAGAGGAAAGTTGAGGTAAATGTAGTTGTACTACAAAGCCTCTTGGATTGGTAGAGATAGAGGCAACATGAGTTGGGGGCTAGTCATAGAGACATGAAGAGCCCTTTTGGATTAGAAGAGAGAACAAATGGGGAATATGGTAGCAGGTCTAGGAAGAGGCACAAGTGGGAAAATGAAGATAAAGGGAATGTGCCATTAAGTACCCTAGAGAGGAGAACTAGCACTTATGGTCATCACTCTGGTAGACATTCTAGTGCTACTACCAGGAGGCACCATCATCATCACCATCATCATCATCAAAGAAATAGAGAAGGGGACTTTATGCTTGAGGAATTTAAGAATGCCAAACGACCCACATTTTATGGAGAAATGAATAAATATGAAGAAGCAGAGGCTTAGTTGCTTGGCATGATTTTTTTCTTCAGAATCCTTGACTATTCTAAGAATATGAAACCAAAGGTATCCACATATAACTTAAAGGGAAAGGTAGACATATGGTGGGAATATTTGAAGAAATTCAAAGGAATAACCAAAGAGAAACTAACATGGAGTGAATTTGAAAGGCTCTTCAAAGAGAAATATTTATCAAACAAGTACTATGACAACAAAGCAAAAGAATTCTATGAGCTCATAATGGGGCAAATGTCAGATGAAGAATACATCACCAGGCTCTTGAAATTGTTAATATATGTGCCATATCTTAAATATGAGAAGGAAAAGGTCCTCTTCACAGTTCTAGATACCCCCAACATATAGGGGGTCTCCTCAATGTGAAGTCCCAATTTGACCTCACACCATTTGGATTAGGATCCCCCTTCAGAGTATCAACCTGACCACCATAACACAAAGGTTTTTCTTGGTTTCAATAGATAACATAGGAGATTATATACATAAACCTTGAAAAAGCAAGTAAGTTGACATTTTGAAACACCAATTGTAATGTATAAAATGATACCTTCACAAGGGGGAGAGAAAAAGTGAGCCTCTAGAAGGAAGTAATAGTACTAACCTAATAGAGACACACAAGCAAATAAAGATTCATTAGTTATCTAGAAAAATATTTCACATGGGAAAAATAATCATTAAAACACAAACAACATGCCTTCAACAAGATAAGTACTGAGGCGAATGAAATATTTCAATTTCCTTAGTACATATGAACGAAACATATATAGAAAATATCTGAAGAATAGTCTTAAGACAATCACAATACATGCATGAAAATGTGTTGCCTCATCGAGCTTCAATTATAACATGAAAGATCCAAGTACACAGTTACAATGGTTAGGCACTAGTTCCAGTAGTGGAACATTAAGTCACTTCTTGCTTCTCCAAAGAATAGTATTATCTCTTATGCCAAGTAGAGAAACCAAGACTAGCTCTCCAAATCTTAAGCCTCCAAAATTCCATTTTCTTGAGATATGAAGTTACTTTTATAATAAGGGGAATTACCTTTCATATCCCCATGACTCTTGAATCACCCTCATCACTCTTGGAATTCTAATGTGTCCTTTGGACTTTTAAACAACTCTTTAACTTCTAATGACTTTTGGACTTCTCCTAAAGACATTTTATCCATATATGACTAAGTGACTTTTCAATTCCACATATGACTCTTGGACTTCCACACATTACATTTTGTCCTTTTCTTCAGAATACATCATGACATTCCACATGATGATGTGGCATTACACATGGACACATATTGGCCATTATGATGACACTTGCACAAATTACAACTTGACAATGATGACATGGTATTCATGATAAGGTAGTGATGCTAAGTTGTATTCCTTGCTACTTCATCTTGCATTCCTGATGATAGATCTAATCTATGCTTCATATTCTTGAAGAATCCAATTTGTTTTTCTCCTTCACCCTCCAAAGGGTATTTGATCAATATCAAAATCTCTTGAGTCATCATGCAATGTCTTCATTCTTTCTCGTTCTATGATATGCTTCATGTATCCATGATAACTTTATTTTGTTCTTCTTCTCCACACGTGTTTCTTTATGCTTTCTCCTTGCTATATTCTCTTTAGCATCGCCTTGTTATGCTATGAAGGTACTCCTGCCAATGAAAATCATCCATGACGATGCAAAATAAGTCTAAAAGCATCCATTCTATCACTACCTAGATCATGTAATGATTTGATCATGATAGGCTTGTGAGAGGATTAAAAAAAGAAGACTTGATTAGGAGGGTGCAATAAAATGCATCAAGGATCATAAGAGGCCTTCAAGTTGTGCTTGTGCACTCAAGCAAGAGAGGGAGAGCTCAAGGGTGTAGGGCACAAGTTCGAAGCATGAAGGAGAGTCATTTTTTGTGTCAAGGTTCACTCATGCACTCAAGGGAAGCTAAGGAGTGTGCAAGGGCACACACCAAAGGGATAAAGGGGCTAGGCTTCAAGCCTTCGTAGTGCGGTTATATACTCAAGAGGAACAAGGAGGGAACAATTCTTCGAGTCGAAGGAGAGCACTCAAATGAAGGCTTCAGGCTTCATGATTGCGCCGTGCGCTCTTTAAGAGAAGGATGAAGGCCTCATGATTCAAGAGTGTTCCATGTGCTCAAAAGGAAGGATGAAGGATTTGTGCTTCAAGAATGTACCATGCACTCATAGGCTTCAGGCTTCAAGTGTGCGCCCTGCGCTCAAAGGTTTTAGGCTTCGTGAGTGCACCATGAATGTAAAAGAAAGGATGAAGAATTCATGATTCATGAGTGTGACATGTGCCTTAAGGCTTTGGGCTTCATGAGTGCACCATGTGATCTAAGGGAAAGCTTCATGCTTTGTGAGTGTGCCATGAACTTTTAAAGAAACAAAGGTTCCTTCATTGTTCTGAAGTGCTCCTCATTGTTTCCAAGTGCGCTCAAAGGGTCCTTGTTATTATGAAGTGTGATTTTTTTATTAAGTGTTTGAAGTGCACTTGTAGTTTTTGAAGTGTGATTAATTTTTTCTAAGTGCACTTAGGATTGGGAGGGTGCAGTGCTCACCAAAAATGACTACTTGTTCATATGGAATGCGATTTTCACTAAGGGAGGCAACACAAGGCTAGGTGACTTATCCTTAGGAAGTACTAATGCACTATGAGAGGGAGGAGACCTTAGACAAGAATTAGTGCACAAGTATGCGAGGAAATATATGTTAATGGTTCTCATGAATAAGTTGCACTCATCACCTAGTAAGAGGGTTAATGCATTTAGAACTTGCATTGGGATGAAGGATGAAGAAGAGCTCTAAAAATGGCTAAGTGTGGGACCAACAGAATAAGAGAAAGAAATGCATCCTAACACGACTCAAATATGGACCACACACATAAATTCCATCAATAAAAACCAAAAAAATGCATAAGAATCATGAACATCAGTCACACCTTAAAACAACAACAAAGTGACACCTATTTCTAAGTGCGACAATTGAAATGACACATTACAACACTTAGAACACAAGTTATGATAAAAGTGATGATTGTGGCCAAAAGGTGGGCTAAGTTGTAGGAATGTATCTAGCACATATTTCAATGATATGAAATACCATCTAATGCAGAAGAGTGCACCAAAACTAATTTTGGTGATATGCAAAGGTGTGACACATGCATGAGTGAAAACATAAAAGTGACACTTGTGACAAGAGGAAAACATGAATATGACACCTGCAAAATCAGAACTTAAAAGCGACACATGATAGAGGGAAGTTAACATAAAAATAACACTTATTAAAGTAAAATAAATTCAAAACAACCACTGCAAATGTGAAAGCAACACTTGTGAAAGCGAAAATTCGTAAAAGACAACAGTTGAGAAAACTCACCAAAATAGAAGTACAAATGAAGCAAAGTGAGGGGGATTGTCAATAAAAGTGAGCACTGACTGTCGAAGTGAGTTTAACATCACACAGGCATTGTCTTGATGGATGGTGCTATGCCTTTCCAATCTTGCATAAAGGAAGTATTCTCATGAACTCATCGAAGACTGAGCATGTGTGTGAAAGTGACTTGACAATTTAAAACTAGGAAGAAGACTTAAACGCTTTAAAAAATATCAAACAACCATGGAGTAACCATAAGATGATAGACTATAATATCCCTGGTAGGCTCCAAAATTCAAGTGTGTGCAAGATTTTGGAGGGTGTTGATCACAATGACAACACTTGGCAACACAATGGTAGAATTCTAGCTTCTCTGTTTAAGATTAATTTTGTATGTGCAATGTATCTATCTTTCAGGAAGTATTGATTCATATTGAAAATTACCTTGGCTTCCCTACTTAATATTTTTATAGATGTAGTCCCCTCCTTTCCCTTACTCGATTAAACACATATCAGGGCTTTTGAAATCACTTATGTTTCGATCTAGGAAAGGGTAATATATACACGAAAAGTTTAAGATATTCAGAGTATGAGTTTCATCTTTGGTGTTTCTCTGCTGCTAGTAGGCTTGGATGGTAACCTTGCAGATTCATTACAGGAGAACAAGCATTGCTTCACTACCAGTGAGCTTGGACAATGCCCCAATGAAGTCACTTGCTTCACCTCCCTGTGTAGGAAGCCTTTCTCTTCTTTCACCCTTTATTTATTTATTTAATAGGACTTTTCTTCAACATTTATTACTTTCAACGGGAGAGAGAGGAATCTTGACCTATTGAGAGAAAATGAGGTTTCCCCTTCAGAAACGTATTTATATAGCCTCTAATATTGGTTTTTAACTTTAGATTCTCCCCTTATCCTTTCTCTACTTGATTGGATCGACAAGAAAAACACTATTTACTTACAATACCAAGTTGATAAATGAGGATCCTAGAATAGGTGCATGCTTTATAGTTCAACCAAAGGATTTCTATTTGAGTGGATCATATTTTCCATTTAGACACTATTGACTTCAAATATATGTAAACCCAATATAGATAAGAGGTAACAGATTAGCCAAGAATTGTTTGTCATCAGAATTTCCCATTTTCAAGTTTTGCCACATGTGTTTTGAGCCAAACATGAGAATATTTCATGCAAAGTCTTATTGCACAAAACAAAAAGAAAATACATGACAAAACAATTAAATAAAACTAAATAGCTAAGAAAATGGATGTAGAACATAAAACCAACATGAAAAATATACAGTAAGAAAACAAACAAATGCAAAGACTTGATGGAGAGTAGGATAGTGGGTGGATGATATGAAAGGGAAACTAAATACAACTAAGCCTACTCCTAACCTACCCAACTAGAAGGTTAGGGATAAGTGTAATGATATTTCCAATGTAGCCATCGTCATTGGTCCCGACTTGCAAACACAAAGATGAGAGCAATTCAAACACATATATAATAATGTGAAATAGAAAAGTTAGAGCTTGAAAATCTTGCACAAAACATTGAATGTATTTCTTAAAAGAAGAAATATGTGTCATGTCACTTGACTTTACCTAACCTGTCACCTTACCTTCACAATGAAAACCATAATCAAACAAACCTTGATGGCTCCTTGTGAATGTACTTATACTTATATTGTCTTGCTTAGAAAACATCAAGAGAGATTGAAGATTTCTTATAGAAAATGGACTTGCTAAGTAAGATGATTTTAATTAATGATATATTGGATCATGAAATTCAAAAAAATACTCTTGGAGATCTTGAAATCCTTGGGAAAAATAGTGTTGAATTAATTATGTGGAATCAGGATGATAATCTTACAAGGGAAAATACATCTTATCATGTTCAGAATGCTTGTCAAGATAGTGAGGACCTGAGATGACTATCAATGAAGGTTGAAGTGCCTCAACTACTTGAAAAGTGTCTAAATATTGAGATGATAAATCGTAAAGATCAACTGATGTAAGAAAACCATCATTGGGTAGAATACTGGGGAAATGATTAATTGAATGTTAGTTTCCAGAACAAGAACCATGATCATATGTACTGGTTAAGGCATAAGTCTCCTAATCTATAACACCGAAGATAGGTCAGTTAGAACAACTTTACAAATACTATGAACAAAAGAATCATCTTTCTCATATGTTGGATGTGATAAACCATGTATTTGTGACTGGATACAACCCAGACTGGCATCATAATCATTAAAAAGGAATTCCAATATGGAAAACATGTGAAACCAATTGAGATGTGGTGGATTAAAAAGATGAACTTTATTCAACAAATAACAAACATTCATTGACACTTACGAGGATATATGGTGCCATAAATTGTTAAACACACATGGAATGTGGATAGAAGATCAATGATAGAGCATTGATTCCATTTATTACTCACAATAATGTACATTTATACATTTCTTTGTGACCCTTGTTCTTCACATACCAAGTGGTCTCTTGGACTCCAGTGACTATTCACATTCCACACCAACCCTTAGTGGATTAGGTGTCCAACATTCCCCCCTTAATTCAAAGGGGTATATATGAGTCCAAGAAGAGAGCTCTAATAAAAAATAACCATAATTCATGATACAAATAAGCTTAATGTGTTTTCTTGTTAGAGAATTATATATTACAGAGCAATGGAACACATAAAATATTGCAGAAATATAAACACATAAAACACATAAAATAAGAGAGACACAGATATATGTGGTTCACCCAGTTTGGGCTACATCCATGGAGAAACAACCAGTATATGTGGTTCTTTTTATATTATCCATCAAACTGAAGAGATACAACCTACAACAGATCTGTTGTAATTCCCTCTCACTCTCAATATCCTCTCTCTTCCTCACTCAGAATACAAATATATATAGACGCAATACAATTCCCTCATATATAGCGAGGGGTTTCTTTCTAGGGAAAAAAACCCTAAATTAAACATAACTTCTACCATCAGATCTCCGCCTAATGAACGACCCAGATTGACTACGAAATTACAACATTTTACAAAGAAATTTTACATGTATTCTTAGCTTCGGGGGCACTTCCCCCAATCCCCCCACTAGGGGGGGCTCCCAAAGGTCGCAGCAGCCTCCCCCTAGACCCCCCCTACAGCGAATATTTTATGGGCAGCATTGCTGCCCCATTACGAATTGGGGTCCAATGCGGCGATACCTTTGAATACAAAAGATAATCAGGCTCCACACCAAACAATATCCCACTTGGAGACTGATTATAGCAACTCCACCACTGCTTCATTTGCTGGACAATGACTCCACTTTGGACCTAGTTGTTTCTCATCTTCTTCATCATACTTGAAGACCAATTGAAACTGAGCAAATTCTCAGTTTCTCCCTGGTTACAACTTTTGTTAACATATCTGCAGGATTCTAGCTAGTGTGTATCTTTTCCAGCTTCAAATGTCCATCTTCCAATGCTAACCGTATGAAATGGTACTTGAGCTGTATATGTTTAGTCTTGTAATGAAATGCAGAGTTCTATGCAAGATGTATGGCACTCTGGCTGTCGCTGTATAACTTGCCCAACTCTTGCTTCTTACCCAATTCATCCAGAAACCTTTGTAACCAAATCATTTCTTTACTAGCCTCTGTACCAGTAACATACTCTGCTTTTGTTATTGAGAGTGCAACAACACCTTGCAATTTTGAGACCCAACTGACAGTTGTTCCACCTACAGTAAACACATACCCTGTTATGCTTCTCCTATTATCTCTATCACCCACCATATCTGCATCAACATATCCCTGTAGAGCAATGTTTGGACCACCAAATCATAATGCTTTATTTGTGGTACCTTTCAAATACCTGAGTATCCACTTCACCGCCATCCAATGTTCTTTTCTAGGATCGTTCATGTACTTTCTTACAACTCCCATTGCATGTGCAATATCAGGCCTTGTGTAGATCATTGCGTATAATAAGCTTCCAATTGCTGATGCATATGGTACTTTAGACATATGAGCCATTTCTTCCTGAGCCTTGGGACACTCCTCCTTACTTAATTTGAAATGGCTAGCCAAAGGTATACTAACTAGTTTTGCATCCTGCATATTAAACCTTTCCAACACCTTTTCTATGTACTCACTTTGAGACAATGTTAATTTGCGATTCTTTTGTCTCTAGTTATTCTCATACCAAGGATTTGTTTTGCAACACCCAAATCCTTCATTGCAAATGAGTTTTCCAATTTTATTTTGAGTGCATTTATTTCCTATATGTTATAACCTGCAACAAGCATGTCATCTACATACAATAACAATATAATATAGCTTCCATCATTTTTCCTTTTGAGATAAACACAATGATCAGAGTGACATCTAGTATAACCTTGTTCAGACATAACCTGTCAAATTTTAGATACCACTATCTTGCAGCCTATTTTAAGCCATACAAGCTCTTCAACCCGCACACTAGTTTCTCCTTCCCTTCTGCCTCATATCCTTGTGGTTGTTGCATATATATCTCTTCCTCCAAATCCCCATGGAGAAAGGATGTCTTTACATATAATTGCTCAAGATGCAAATGTTCAACTCCTACTAGACTTAAAATAGTTCTGATTGAAGTCATTTTAACAATAGGAGAAAATATCTCATCAAAATATATACCCTTTTTCTATGCAAACCCTTTCACCACAAGTCTAGCTTTATACCTTTTTCTACCTCCATCTTCTTCCTTCAACTTGTAAACCCATTTATTCTGTAATTTTGTTTTACCTATAGGCAACCTGACTAAGTACCAAGTCTCGTTATGTGCTAAGGAGTCCATCTCTTCTTTCATGGCTTGCTCCCACTTATTCCTGGTTTCTACCCGCACTGCTTCTTCATAACGTTCTGGTTCACTAGAATCAATCAACAATACATAATATAATGAAGGAGAGAATCATTCAAGGGGTCTACTTATCTTGATACATCTTCTAACACCACTTTCAGGTGTTTGAGGTGCTTGTTGCTATTTTGGTTGTTGTTCTCGCTGTCGATCATTATGATTTTCAAGCACCATCACTTTTCCTGTGATCTTGTCAAGCACTGTTTATTCTCTATTTTATTTTTCCTGATTCTTTTCTTGTAGCTGATCCTTATACAAAACATTTTCATTGAATATTTCATCTTTGCTCCTAATGATTTTGTGTTTTTCATAATCATAAAAGCAATAATCAAAATCATTAACACCATATCCAATAAAGGTACATTTCTTTGATTTTGCCTCAAGCTTTGTTCTATTCTCTTTATTAATGTGGACAAAGGCTTCACAACCAAAAGTCTTTAAACAAGAGTAGTTTACCCTTTTACCTGTCCATGCCTCCTATGGAATACCACCATCCAAGGAACTTAAAGTCCTTCGGTTTATTAGATAAACAACAATTTCTACAACATCTACCCAAAATTGTAAAGGCAATCTTGCATGTAATCTCATGCACCTTCCACGCTCCATGATTGTCCTGTTCATCGTTTTTGACACACCATTTTCTTATGGTGTTCCTGGAACTATCTTCTCTCTACGAATTCCATTATCTAAATAGTACCTATCAAACTCTTTGCTACAATATTCACCTCCATTGTATAATCTGAGACACTTCAACCTTTTTCCTGTGTCATTTTCAACCAAAGCTTTCCATTTCTTGAAAGTATCAAATAGATCAGATTTATTTCGAATACAATAAATCTAGGGTTTTCTGATTGCATCATCAATAAAAGTAACATAATAATGAGAGCCACCAAGAGATGATAACTGAGAAGGTCCCCATACATCTGTATGCACAAGCTCTAATTTTTCACTCTTCTTTTCTTTCCCAACTCTAAGGAATATGACTCTCTATTACCAACCTTTCCTCCTTTCGCTATTACCAATGATCCTTTAGTGACCTTCCAGGTTTTATCTGTGAAAGTAGTTATGCAACCTTCACCTCGTAACTGCCCTATTGAAATCAGACTTTTCTTCAGATCTGGAACATGCCTTACCTCCTTTAATGGCCACTGATTTCCATTTTTTTGTTTTATGAAAACTGTACCCATTCCAATGATTTTACAGGGTTTATCATCACCCAATTGAACATGTCCAAAATCTCCTCGAACATAATCATAAAAATGTTTCCTATTAGGTGTGGCATGGAATGAGGCCCCTGAATCTACCACCTAGACATCAATAATATTTTCTAATGAAAGAATCAAAGCATCTTGCAACACATCACCTGTTACATTCACTTCATGATTATTTTCTTGTTGCGCATCTCCTTCTTTTCCCTTTCAAGACTTGCAATATTTCTTCAGGTGTCCTTTCTTCCTGCATTTCCAGCACACTATATCCGATTTGGACTTGGATCTACCTATTCTTGACTTACTGCAATATCCAGGGCTCTTTCCTCTTTCCATTTTTATTCCCCTAGTCTCTGCAGTCAAAGCATTACCTGATGTCTTACTGGAGCTTTTCCATCACATTTCCTCGCTAAGGATTGCATTGACAACATCATCAAACTTTAAAGTACTAGATCCAGAGACAGAGTTACTAATGGCCATAACTAAACCATTCCAAATTTCTAGCACTGAGCATAGAAATAATAGAGCCCTAACTTCATCATCAAAAGTTACCCCTACAGAACTTAACTGACTAGTAACTGTATTAAACTTATTTAAATGATTAGCAACAGATCCACCTTTTGACATCTACATATTAAATAAATTCTTCATAAGAAATACCTTATTTTAGGCCGAAGGTTTTTCATATAGTTTGGCCAATGTCGACATTAAACCCTCTGTTGTCATTTCCTTTGAAATATTAAACGCTACTGACGCTGCTAGGCATAGCCATATTATTCCAAGTGCTTTTTTGTCGAGAATATCCCATTCTGTGTCTTTCATACTCATCGACTTCTTTGTATTTTCGCTCAATGGTTGGTACAGATCTCTCTGGTACAAATAATCTTCCATCTACATCTTTCACAGCTGATAGTTTTGGCCGTTAAATTTTTCGACTCTAAACCTACCATCTTCTGCCATTGCTCCCACTCTAACCAGGAACCTTTCTCTCCTGCAAGTTTATCATCCAAAAAGGACCTTCGGCTCTGATACAAGTTTTTAGAGAATTATATATTACAAAGCAATGGAAAACATAAAATATGGCAAAAATATAAACACAGAAAATGCATAAAACAAGAGAGACATAGATATATGTGGTTCACCCAGTTTGGTCTACATCCACGGAGAAACAGCCAGTCCTTCTTTTTATATTATACAAAAAACTAAAAAGATACAACCTATAGTAGATCTGCTGTAATTCCCTCTTCTCTCTCAATCTCCTCTCTCTTCCTCACTCATAATACAAATATATATATATAGACGTAATACAATTCCCTCATATATAGCGAGTGGTTTCCTTCTAGGGAAAAAACCCTAAATTAAACATAACTTCCACCATCAGATCTCCGCCTAATGAACAGCCCAGATTGACCATGAAATTACACGATTTTACAAGGAGATTTTACATCTATTCTTAGCTTCAGGGGTGCTGCCCCTGATTCGAGGGGGGGGGGGGGGGGGCGCTCCCAAAGGTCGCAACTGCCCCCCCGAACCCCCCTGCAGTGAATATCTTACGGGTGGTGTTGTCACCCCATTACAAAATGGGGTCCAATGTGGCGATACCTTTGAATACAGAAGATAATCAGGCTCCACATCCAACATCTCTGAGATGATGGCATTAGGTGAGAGAACCCGAGGTCTTAATTGACGATGGTTTAAGGAAGACCACCAACACTGGAATGCTTAGTGCAGTTCCTAGAACCCTTCCAAATCTGACAAGAAGTTGAAGTATTCTGCTAGAGTAAGTGCTCCTTAATGCTTTGAGGAGGGAGACCTTCAACCTGAAAAAGGGCTTTCTTCAACCTATATTGGTTTAAGGAAAACCACCAACCAAAGAAACGCTTAGTGTGATTCTTGAAACTCTTCCAAATATGGAAAGAAGTTGAAATCTTGTGTAAGAGGAAGTGTCCCTAATTCTTTGAAGAGGGGGACATTCAACCTAGGAGAAGGGATATCTAAAACCTATGGTGGTTTTGAGGAAGGCCACAAACCAAAGGCATGCTTAGGGGATTTTTTATATCTGGATACAACTCTAAATTTGGGTATGGTTGTCTCTGGCTGTAGGCTCAAGCAACAAGTCTAGGTTGTGGCTTAGGATTGCTTTATTTAACTTTGAAACTTGTAGATGGCCATAAATTTCCCCTTTGTTAGAGACAAGTGAGAAGGTTGAGAAAAATCAACTATAAGACTTTTCAATACTCTAGAAAAATTTTTGTGGTATGAGCTAAAATCCTCCTATTTGTTGAAGCCCATTGTCAAGAAGAGATCCATCCAACGTGAATCTTTGTTCTTGTAAGAGGCTTATTTTTGAAGCATTTGTTTGAATACTGAGTGTGTTCACCACAATGCTTTCACGAGTGAATATCAAAACATAGATCTTTCACATGGCCAACTCAATTACAATTTTGGCATTTAACAATTTGTAGTGAATGAGGAGCAAGAACAAGTGAATATGAATCATCATGAAGAAGCCCATCAATCTGAAATTTGATGGGATCTAAGTAATATGGAATATGAAAGGATTCCTCCTTATCATATCCAAGATAATTTTTATGCTTGTTGCTGATAGGCTCTTCCAAATGTCTAATGATTGGCTTAGGAAGTGCAAGTTGTTTTTGCTTCGGCATGCAAATCTACTCATGTAGTGGGCACTGGATCTTAATCAACCTTTGTTTTAATTATTTGATTACTTGTTGGATGTCGATAGGTGTTTGTTTCAAATTTAAATAAATGTTTGTTCTGAACAAAAACAAGTTCAAAATTATGCTTTTCAATTGTAACTAATCTTGCTAATGCTGTGACTCAAGCTGCAAAAAACAAATCTTATCTTGTGCATTTTGCAAACAAATTTGAAGGTCAATGGCTGAAAAATTGCTCACTTTTAATGTATCATGAGTAGTAGAAAATATTAGAGTTTTGAGGAACTCTAATACTTCATTAATTTCGACCATTTTCATTGGACAAATAAGGTGAATCTCACAAATATAGGTTCTTGATCTCAAGCTATATATAAATAAACCAAGTCGCAAATATATAAATATAAATAAACAAATAATTCTCTCTCTCTCTCTCTCTCTCTCTCTCTCTCTCT
The DNA here is from genome assembly GCA_000404065.3 of Pinus taeda. Taxonomy (NCBI): domain Eukaryota; kingdom Viridiplantae; phylum Streptophyta; class Pinopsida; order Pinales; family Pinaceae; genus Pinus; species Pinus taeda. Next base: position 36,203 of record APFE030514318.1, read on the forward strand.
CTCTCTCTCTCTCTCTCTCTCTCTCTATATATATATATATTATATATATATATATAATCACCTCAAAACAACAATAGAATATGATTGCATATATGGAATATGCAAGCTTTCAATGTTATTCAATGAAATGTACAACAATTCCAAGCTGTAGAATTTCAATCATCCCCACTCAATCTCGAACAATACAATGCCAAGGAGATTTCCTTATGCAATTCTCAACGTTCAACATTTAAATGCTCATGCCAATGCACCAATACCCTACGCAACTCTAGGTTATTTAATAGCTGGATATTTCCTCTGTCACAAGGTTCACAGATTCACTAAATTCAAGTTTCAATTCTAACACATATATATCAACCTTTCTTTGATGAACACAACAAAGAACATGAAAAAGCAACAATGAATATATCAATGCATATAACCAATGTAACTATCAACAAACCTTTAACCATGTGAGTATGAATATGAGACTTCAACAATAATACACACAACTTTATAAACAAAGAAAACATTTTAAGTCACTTAACACATTTGATAATATACCAACGATCGTTGCATATAAATTTTCCAACTAGAATCATGCTCCAACATATAAATGGACCATTGTATACCATGTGGTATTTTAAAAAGGATCTCAATGCATAGATTTATACCATAAGGTGTTCAATGCAACACCATGTATTTAGATCCCAATGTTCATTGCTTGTAGTGCTAAAACTAGCAGTCACCAAGTCATTCCCTCCCAACAATAATGTCATTATGCAGTGAACTCTATGGGTCTTTTCAACTAGGGCATCACACATAATACATAATTCAATACAAATGCTCAGTCATGAAAAAGAACCGACACACAAATGGTCACAAGCTTCAAAACATGGGTTAATGCAGAGCATCAATTTTATTGTTGAACTTGAAATTCCAGAAGACTAAGATTACATCACTAATTTCATGCATTAGCAAAATGATGCCAATCAATAAATTTGGACATAAATTGAAGAAAACTATGGATATGGGTGCAAGTTTACAATTCCAAAGTGTGAACTTCAACCAACAATAAGGTTTTTTTGAATTCCTTTACCAAAATGTTGATACTGAAGCTACTCTCATTGCTAAAAATTTAGAGGACAAAATAATTTCCAATGTGATGAAGGGATTTGCGCAAGAAAAAAAATTGGAGGACCCTTCCTCTTTTGAGAATAATGGTATATTTTATGAAACATAAATTTCCATCCAAGAAAAGGAACAAACAAAATTTCAAACAAACTTAACAATGGAGCTTAGAGAGGCAACCAAACTCAAAAATGCAAAGTTGATTTCTAGAGCTAGCTCCAAAATTTCTCAAGCATATGTAGGCATGAAGATTTTGAAAACTATGCATTTAAGATGGCATAGTTCATCCCAACTAGAGATGAACACAACAAAAGTGAAACTTTGTCTTTTCTGCCTAGCCTCTGTCTAACAACTCATACCAAAAGTTCAATTCCATGAAAATGGTTGACCTCCTTATCAAGTTGAAAACATAATTGATTAAAGAAAAATAAATTGTATACAATTGGATGTCTATGGAAATGCCTAGACTTTTAACGACATTAAACTCTCTAGTATTTATTTATGTATGTATATACACATCATACAAACTATCCAGACTGACCTCTCCATACATTTCACAAAACTTTCATCGCATAACATACATCCTTCAATTCAACAATGAGAAAGGTAACGAGTCTCTTAAATTTCTGGATAGTTTTGATTGAATCCAATTCAGAGGCAAAATATGTCGGTGAAATGTGGTTGCCTACAAATTCACGGAGAATATAATTGAAATAACAAATCATCTCGAGGTCATTCATACACGTTTCTAAAAATTTTAGTGCACCTACAGGAAAGAGCAGAGGTAGATGTTGAATCCGTTGATGGACAAAGATGGCAATGAGTGTTTTTGAATTTATTTTTAGAACTGTATGCAACACAGACTAGCATTATTCAGGGAGAAGCCTAAATTGGGGGACTTCAGACCTAATTCTATGATACCATGTTAAGCCGACATGTAATGTGGACAAAATATGAATGATAGAGCGTTCATTCCATTTATTTTTCACAATAATGTACATTTATACATTTCTTTGTTATCGTTGATATTCACATGCAAAGTGGTCTCTTGGACTTCAGTGACTGTTGAAATTCCACACCAACCTTTAGCAGATTAGGTATCCAACATGAAGAAAATAATCAGTATCCGAATATTCACAAGAAGTGTTAGGATCTGATTAATTTCAAAAGAATGTGATAGGTATGCATCCTTCATTCAAAGAGAATCTTTAAAGTGATCAACTTCACAACTTCACTCGTCCATGAAAGGTATACATTCCAAACCCAAATTTGATACAATATATTTACATGATGAATGATCAATTGAAACAAATTCTTTAGTCCGATCAGAAACTAAATCTTGAAAGTTGAAAGAGCTATATTAAGAATAACAAACATCCTCTGAGAATAATTTTTAATTCAATGAAACCATGCAAAGAAAATAATTTTGTGAGAAAAGAAGTATCTGACTTATTTCAGGGATCTTGCTAGAGTCATGAGAACTTGACATAACCATAAACGGAAATTGAAGTGCCTTGACTCCCTAATGAGTCCTAGAACTTTCAAGAATTATAGATTTCCATTTTGAATATTGAATCAAATCAAACATGGTGTGTGTATGACTACCATCAATAATTTCAACTAGATCACTGCTATCCAAATAGAAACCATTTAGATCATTGATTTGATCAAAGTTTAGACATTCAAAAAACAAATTACGCAAGTAATAAAATTCTTCTAATTGCACATCTAAGGACTGATAGATCAGACAAATCTCATGAGTAACATGGATAGAAAAACTTTCTTGATGTGAAATTGGAAATGACAAGGAATGGAAAGGGTACTTGATAAGTTGATTACTTACTTCTTCATCATGGGTAACCTCAATTCCTTGTGACAATTCATATTTAAACTCATTAGATGATGAATTTTAAGAGAATGGAGTATCTCCTTCAGAAGTTGATGCATAACAAATAATAGAATGCAAGGGATAATGAGGTGAAGAGGAAGTTCCATAAGAACATCTTCTTGGACTGAATGAGATTTAAGTTCTAGACCTTCCGAAACAAAATATTCTTGAGTAACTAAAATATCAATAGGTGCACTTGGGAAAAAATCATTACATATAATAATGGGACCATGATCAACAAAAAGAAGGTTGTCCAAGGATTCAGATTGATCAGAAAAATTAATTTCATTTGATGCATCATTGAGATCGTTAGACTCAAAATTAATCAAGGATGGGAGAACATAATCTTGACATGGAGGATTTTGAAAAAGATAATAAATATTGAAGGAATCCTCACTGTCCTGCTCCTCTACCTATGGAATGTGACTACCTTGTTCCTGATCACTTTTTGGATTTGGAAGAGATTGATCAAGCAAATAATGGGGCAAGGGATCATGAGAAAGATATGATAGAGGATGACAATAATTCAAATCATACTCAAGACAAATTTATGAGTGTAAATATCATCCTAAGGGATGGAAGGATTAAAATTTACATGAGGCTTCATGAACCATTTGAAGGTTTCCTCCAATGGGCCTGAATAATGAAAAGCGGAAGATTGAGGATATGGATCAAGAATTTGATTTCTATATTTATGAACTTCATCATTATCACAAGGAGGCACCCACATTGGTACTGATAAAGGAGGAGGACAAGGAACAAAAGGAATAGTATGTTCCTCCTCTGATATTGGAGGTGTCTAATTGTTTACAAAATTTGGGGAAATAGGAACATCTGGGGGTTTAGATTCAAACCAATTCATTTAGATTTGAACCAAATGTTCAAAATTTTTCTTAAATAAATCCGAATCCATATATTCTTTAGGAAACTCACAACATAAGTGAAGGATTTTTTTTTATCAAAATCCTCAATTGATTCATTAGGATCCATTCTAATATGATTCATTCTTTTATAAACATCTCGGTAATCATACCTATCAAAGGCTTGATGAAGCTCATTAAGAAATTGATAAAAATAATGGATGGAAGCAGATGGTAAGGAATGACACCATCAATTAACATGACCTTCAAGAGTGAGATTGAATATAATACACATAACATTTTCATTGTCGATTTCGTGATATTTAAAAAACGCAAGAAAATCATTTATGTGTTTGGATAAAAATGTACCACCCTTACCATCAAACCTGAATTGACATAATACATGAATAGTTCCTGTGGATATTGAAGGTTTACATAGAGATAGGTTAGAAAAACACTACAAGTTTATGATTTGGGAAAGAGCCATTCTAGATAAGAGATTCAAACATACTGAATAGGCACGACTTGTCATATGGCCCTCCTTTTAGCACCAAAATGTTGACGATGCTCAATACCACCAACATATAGGGGGTCTCATCGATGTGAACTCCCAATTAGACCTCACACTATTTGGACTAGGATCCCCCTCTGGAGTACTTACCCAGACACCATAACACAAAGGTTCGTCTTGGCTTCAATAGATAACATAAGAGATTATATACATAAACCTTTAACAAGCAAGTAAGTTGACATTGTGAAACATTGATTGCAATGTACAAAAGGAGACCTTCACGAGAGGGAGACAAAAAGTGAGCCTTTAAAAGGAAGTAATAGTACTAACCTAAGAGAGACACATGAGAAAATAAATATTTGTTAGTTATCTAGCAAAATATCTCACATAGACACAATGATCGTTAAACCACATACAACACACAATTGAATATAAGTACCGAGGCCACCAAAATAGTTCAGTTTCCTTAGTACATATGAATGAAACATATATAGAAAAAATATGAAGAATAGTCCTAAGACATTCACAATACATTCAAGAAAATGTGTTCGCTCATTGAGCTTTAATTATAAGGTGATATATCCGAGTACACATTTACAATAGTGAGGCATCAGTTCCAGTAGTGGAACATTAAGTTATGTCTTACTTCTCCAAAGAATAGTTTTCTCTCCTATGCCAAGTAGAGAAGCCAAGACGAGCTCTTCAAAGCTCAAGCCTCCAAAAATCTCTTTGCTTGAGTTATGAGGCTGATTTTATAATAAGGGGAATGACCTTCCATATCCCCATGACTTTTGAATTACCCTCATGAATCTTGGACTTTTAATGTGTCCTTTGGACTTCTAAACAACTCTTGAACTTCTAATGACTTTTGGACTTCTCCTAAATACATTTTTTCCATATATGACTAAGTGAATTTTCATTTTCCATATACGACTCTTGGACAAGGAAAATAATAAATATTGAAATTTATATTGAAGTTTAGAAGTCTTAACGAATCTTACTAGTCCCTAATATGTAAATTGTAAAATGTTTGGAAATATTTTTGAAAAAATATTCATATTTCTAATGGTTTTATATTAGTTTATATAAAAATTTGGCAATTTTTAAGGAAAAATAATTTTATATTATAAAATGTGGGTGAATCATTTTTAGAAAAAATGGAAATTGGTGAATCTTTCTTTTGAAAAAACATGGAAAATTAGCCCACCCGTGAATATTAGCCCCTAAAATTTTCCTTGCTCTTGGACTTCCACACATTACATTTTGTCCTTTTCTTGAGAATGCATCATTACATTCCACATGATGATGTGGCATGACACATGGACACATATTGATCATTATGATGACACTTGTACAAATTACAAATTGATAATGATGACTTGGTCTTCATGATGAAGTGGAAGCTCCAAGATCTCTTCGTTTCCGCTTCATATTGCATTCTTGATGATAGATCTAATCTATGCTTCATCTTCTTGAAGGATCCAATTTTTTCTTCTCCTTCACCATCCAAAGGGTATTTTATCAATATAGGAATCTCCTGAGTCATTGTGCAATGTATTCTTTCTATCTCAATCCATGATCTGCTTCATGTATCCTTAACAAATTTCGTTTGGTATTCTTCTCTACAAGAGTTTCTTTATGCTTTCTCCTTGATATAGTCTCTTGAGCATCACCTTGTCATGATAGGAAGGTATTCCATCCAATGAAAATCATTCATGAAAAGGAAAAGTCAATCTAAAAACATCCATTCTATCACTACCTAGCTCATGGAATGATCTTCTTATGATAGGTCTATGAGAGGGTTAAAATAAGGAGGCTTGATTAGGAGGGCACAATCAACCTCATAAAGGATCATAAGAGGCCTTCGAGGTGCACTTTGTTTAATCAAGTAAGAGAGAGAGATAGCTAAAGGGCACAGGGCATAGGTTTGAAGCATGAAGGAGAATCATTCATTGGTTCAGAGTGCACTCATCCACTCAAGGGAAGCTAAGGAGGGTGAAAGGGCACACATTGAAGGGATAAAGGGGCCAGGATTCGAGCCTTCACAATGCATTTGTTCACTCAAGAGGAAGTAGGATGACACAATTCTTTAAGTTGAAGGTGTTTGCTCAAATGAAGGCTTCAGGCTTCGTGACTGCGCCATGCTCTCTTTAAGAGAAGGATGAAGGCTTTGTGATTCAAGATTCTTTTCGAGAAAACTAGTGTCTTTTCAATCTACCGGTCCCACTAATATGGTTAGCTATCATAGAAACAAACAATCAAAGAAAATTGTGATTTCCTTTACATATGATAGATAAGAGAGAAGCAAAGGGGACCAACTTGGATCTTCCGATTGGCTCCTTGCTTGTTTCCTCTCTCCCTTGATAGAGCTTGACACTCCTCTCCTACTTGTCCCACTTTAGAGAATACCTGTAGAGTCAAAGCAATAAAACACCATCAAATCATCTCGATCTATAATACCATAAACAATGGAGAATTAGAAATACATTGACCATACAATTACATTCACAAATAACAAGATTCACAAATACACGATTATATGGAGGAAAACTCAAATAACTTTATTAATAGTAGAAGAGAGGATTACAACCTAGCTGTCTGATCTAGCATCATCCTCCCAGCATCAAAGCCCTCTTCACCTCATGAAAAGCAAGATCACTCAACAATACAATGTCTCTTCTCAAAGAGAAACCGATAGCACTTCCTTACAAATTACAAAATTCCAGCCTCCAGATCTCTCAGATGAGGGATCCATTTATAGAAGTCTTGTAAGGGTGTGAGTTAGCTCTGGGTTTCTGATTAGTGTCATTCCACTGATAGTTCTTGGTTCCACTTGGAGATTTCTTTGATCTCTTACTCATCCCTAGGCAAATTCAGAGAGGCAAGTGTCATATGAGAAGTTTCTAGAAGATTCCCTGGGCATCCACTTAGCAAATTGTCTATGCCATTTGTCTATTCTCACTCATTGCACCCCACAGAAGGCTCTTTTAGTATGCATTGCACCTGGCTAATGTAGCAGCCAGTATGCATCACACTTTGACCATGGAGCAGTTAGTATGGTCCAGTTTTGATAAGTTCTGAGTGGTTTTTCAAGTGGAACTTCTGGGAAATGATGCAATCAATTGACCATGATCCTTTAGGGTATGAAACAACACTTTTAGGGGTTAAAGAGCCCTTGGTTTATCGACATATATGATTGGGGTTGCAGTGCCCAAATATGTCTATAACAGTTGCCCCCTAAAGCATGAGGTCGTAAATCTTCTGATGTCGGGTGAAATTCTTTATCATGAGGATCTGAGGTATTCGAACTAGAAGGTGACTTGTATAAGATACAATACAATACATCATCATCATATTATTTTCATGGCCTAGTTGAGGTGGCCATTCCCATGCTCAACTTTATAAATTCATTTTCATGTACATGGAGTAGATAACCATCAACCTTGCAGATTGGTGATTCTTTATATGTAGAGTCATCATCCCTTAGCTTGGATGATCATCTGTGCAGCTTCTGTGTACATTTGATGTCTTTATTTTCCTGTATATATCACAGCCTAGATGGATGAAACTAGATCCGAGCTCTTCAAACTCATTCAATCTTCGCCCAATGTACAAGTCGATCCATGTGAAAAGATGTTCTGGAGTTGAACATGGAAAGACATTGCCTGATTACCAGCCAATGATGTAAGATATTAACAAGCGCGAGAGGAATCACCAATAATGATAATGACCCTCAAGGTACTACAGTACAATTCACGCGGTGTGAATATATGAGTCGATGTTGAACACCACTCAAAATCTTTCAGTCAAAGGCCATTGACGTAAACTTGTTGCTGAAAGTGATAAACTTGCCATTGAGGCATGCAAGCTTCAAAGTACTGAAAGGGTTGTTTCTAAGTCAACTTCTTGGATAATGAGTTGATGTCGACAAGAAGTGACTCATCGTAGGAGGGCCTTGATGTATCCCACATCTATGACATGAAACAAAGCAAATGATTTTCTAGAGGTGAAAATGATCTGATGATACAAGGTTCAGGAATGGCAGTCATGAAAAATAGAGGGTGAAGGTACCTCATTCATTGTTGACTAGTACCTCTTTATTTTTATCAAGCTTGAGGAGGATAACATATGCTTGTTCTATAATTTACCCTGGGCAAACCTGTTGCTATGTTTTAGTGAGCCTAGCGACAGTGAAACTCGTTCTTGTCTGGGCGGACAAGTTTTTTGCTATTGTTTTAATGAGTTTAACGACAAAGATAACTCAGTCCTTTTCATGTTTAGAGAGTTTTAAAAGGGATGAAAAAGGAGACTCCGACAGTCCTTTTTCGTAGCATAATCCCTTAAGTCCGAAAAAGTATAAAATGATATGAAAGGGATGACTTTTTGATCGCTTTAGCGAGCCGAAAAAGACAACCGCTCGATCTTTTTGTTTGATAATCCCTTAGGTCCCAAAAGATTAAAATGTATAGGAAGGATGGTGCTTCCCTTTACTTTAATGAGCTGGAAAGGCCAATGGCTCGGTAATATTTTCATATTTAGCGAGTCTAAAAAGAGCTTAAAAGAGACTTGTTTTTGAGGAACAAGTGATGTTTTCGGGTAGCAGTTGGTTCCAGGTAAGTTTGGAACTTCTCAAAACATGGCAGTGTGAAGAGGGTGGCTAATAGAATCACTTGTCACAGATGTTCCTCAAAAGGGTAAACAATTAAGTGGAAGCGTATGATCAGCCAAAATAATGGAGATGATGGTAGAACACAACCATGGCTCAAAAAGCTAATATCATGGCAATCACAGAGGTCATTTACTGAAGGCGGGTTTATTTTTTAATGAGCTGGAACCTTGTGCCAACCTGTGCTTAGTGGTAGGTTTATTTTTTAACGAGCTTGAACCTTGCAGAAAAATTTCTCGTGCCAGTTGTTTAAAGATGTCTCTTATTAGTAGGTCCATTTTTTAGCAAGCTTGCACCATACGAAAATTTTCTCATTGCCTTTTCATGCAGGCTAGAAATGACCAAACTACGAAGCTAACTACACTAAAAGCTAAGGAACTACTGAGGTTAGGTAGGATGGTTTTGTCCTCTATCGAGGAAAAATCCTTCCTTTGGTCCATTTGGTGTGTAGACGTTTCTGGACCAACTGCCTAACCTAAGAATTTGACACTAAAACGCTAAAAAACTAAAAATGCTAAAATGCTAAAAAATGGAATTGGTCCTCTTTCACTTGCATAAAGAAGTTTGCATGCCCCTAGGCATCGAGAAAAGGAGAGTTCCTAGGCGACCACAAGGAAGTCCCTGTAGTTAAGCAGGATTATTTCTGTTAACGGTTAGACAAAAAAACTTCCTTGGCTTTGCCCATCAAAATAGACAAAGGTGAATGGTGTGAGCTTCCAATCACATAACCTACGAGGAAATAACTGCTTCATACCGATCCCATAACCTTCAAGGAAATGGTGTTTTAGACCAATCATATAACCTACAAGGAAATCTATCATTTTAGCTAGGTTCATCTGCTGAAACAGACTAGGGGTGCATGTCTCCTGAGCTTTGTTACATTCACTGGACTACTCACGGTAATTAGGTGGATGAACTGAAGGTTGGAGAGACATTCTTGACACAGAGACCATTCAGGGATGATGTTTGACTTGTAGCCGTGTTTGAGCTGGGAAATGAAAGTTGGTCAATAAGCTGTATCATTTTGCCTTCATGCGGGAAACACATCACTTGGAAGAGTGTGGAAACAATAGCTTCCATGCTATAAACATAGTCACGCCCAAGGAGTAGATTGTAATCTAATGACCCTTGGACTACCATCACATTCAAGTAAACGGGTTTCCTTTTCAAAGTTATAGACAACTTCAGAAGGATCCCTAATGGTCGACTGGTTCCTTTGTTAAAGCCTAAAAAATTTTGTGTCTCAGGCAGAAGCGATGGTGAACCAAGTGCTTTCCAAGCATTTGAGGAAAGGATACTCACTGAAGCCCCTTCATCTATGATAGTGCTAGACATGATCATTTTGTAAACTTGTACTATGATTCAGAATGGTACATTAGACAGAAGTCAAGGTCTCGTTAGTTGATTCCAATCGAAGGAAATGACTAGACTGCTTGGAGGGGGTACCGGATAAACGGCTGGATGAACCTCTTGAACTGGGGAACTTTCCTCCTGTTGTAAAGGAGCGGGTAGATTTCCCCCAAGTTCATCAGACTTTGTACTAACAAAAAGAATTTGAATGGTGTCATTCTCGTTCTCTTTGGAAATTGTATCAACTGAAGGTGGACCTTCTGAAGGTAAGACTGGGTCATCTACCATCTCGACTTGTTGACTTTGGTTCGGTATGGACTTAGAAGGTTTACTTGCAATGATAGGAATTTCGATCGACAATTGGGTTATGTCAGTCGGACTTTCAACTAGCGATGGACTTGATAAGGGTTTCTTGTATCCAGGTGGAAGTTGCTACGATGAAGCAAGACAGTTATCCAAAACACTTTTGGCTTCATCTAGAAAAGGACAATGGTGAAGGGCATGATCACCTTCACACAATCTACATGGAAATCTGACCTGACCTTTCCTTTTCATTCGTTGATTTCATTTTCACTAGTTGATGGTGTGCTTTCAACCTGATTTCCAGAGATTGATGATACCAGATGGTGTGAATGGGGAGACCATTCTCTCAAGATCTATAGAATGCAAAGACAATCTCGATGAAAATGGTTTCCTTTGCAAAATATGCATGGAGATTTAGGTTTGGAAAGTTCGGTGTGCGGATTTTCGTCGGATGATGCATGGTTGCCCCCTTGCTTGACTGACTTCTTCTTCTTCTTCTCCTTCCCTTTCTTCTTCTTCTCAGCTACTTGGTCTTTAGTATCACTAGTTTCACCAAGCGAAGAGGAAGAAGGAGAGGGAGAAACAAATGAAGTAGAAGGTGAAGGGACAAATTCAGTATCATCTGGTTGTTAATTCGATTACTGAGGAATTATTGTTTTTTGAACGATAGAGGTTGAGAATAGCCATATTGGCAGGTCAATTGTAATTCTTGGAAGGGACAATGTAGCCATATACAGAGCACCAATATCTCCCCAAGAAGAGGAAGGACTAGTATTCCCCTAAGAGGGATTCCTTGATTGGTGGACTCCATTATCTCAACCTAAGATCAACGAAGGAATAGGGATGTTATTTCGATTTAAATCAATTTTAATGACACTTTGACACAACTTTTCTTTTTCAATTTTTAGGAGTCGAGAAAAAGATAAATATGACTCTAGTCGCCTTCGATTTTTAATGAGCCTGAAGTGACAAGTGCTTATATGGACCTTTTCTTTTAAGGAGTCGAAAAGGAATGAAAGTGACTACTCTAGAAATATAAATAGAGGGATTACCAAACCAATCCCAAAACTGCAATATACATCATGGTGGTAAATTAAAGAGAAATTACCAAGGACTTTACGTACGACAGTCAATCTTCCAGAATGTTGTGTTCAATTCATTGCGATCGATAGGGCAGTAGACATGGCTTCCTACGGATAAAGGATATCAGCCTATTGTGGTCTCCTAATATATACTCGACGGTACAGGGAGCACAAGTTCGTACTGGCACTAGTCGTATCAAAGAGGAGGAATCACCTAACCTTCAATGAAAACAATAGTTACCAGGTTTTATGACGTCGGAACACGTCTCTAGCCTAGACTTCTAGATGTGTTGCATTAGGTTCCAAAGCAGTTTTATGTTCATTGAGATTTATTTTAGAGTTGATCTTGTTTAGAAGTTTGTATTTCAAGGCTCACCGCATGATGTAGATGTAAAATTCCTAAATATGCAATCTAAAATGATAAATAGTTGTTTATTTTCTTTTAGCAATGAAAATCCTAGCTACTAAGGAAAGAATATAATGATTCTTTCAACAGAGAGCAAAGAGCACACACTAAATTCACTTTTCCGAAATCATTTTCTGCATACAGTCTAAATGCAAATGCACATGCATGTATTTGTTTTTTTCGTTTCCTTAATGTGAGAATGCCAACAAGGGAAACTAAGTATAGATCTGATCTATTTTCTTCAAAGTGACATTTCAACAATTTCTTTTCAAAATGAAAGGAAGACTCAAAAAACACTCGACTTCGAATGGAAAATTTCTTTCGACACTTCAAATATTGACAATTCAAATCAAATACAAAGACAAAAGTATAATTGACTATCTAGAGGAGGAAGACTTTAAGACACTCTTCTTCCTGACCCAAAATGATAGTTATGACACTTTTGAATAAAAAAATGACAGTTCAATTAAGCTACTCTGACAAAGAAGGACTATAAATGAGGAAAAATACATAAAAAAACATTTACATATCCTAATCAATGGAGGCTGAATAATGTAAAGGAAGAAGACTTTAGCAATGAGATACTGATCATATGCAACAAAACTACTGAATAGAGTTGAAAACAAGGAGGAAGGACCAAGTTCCAAAGAGAGAAATAGTATCACTCAGTCATCACACCTGTCCTAAAGGGAAACAGGGATGCATCTCACCTGCAACACACGGGAGGTGCGATGCATATAGGCTACCGTTAGAGATAGTGCGGTGGGTCAGGGAGCGAAAATGAGTTGGGTTGTTTCTCAAAATTTGTAGCTAAGTTTAGTTATTTTACCTAAGCTATGCTAGACAGTAAAAACAAAGTACAGGGGTATGATCTTAGGAGGTTATTGAGCTACTACAAGGGCACTTAGGATGTTTGCAAGTTAGATGTTCAGTTCATAAACTAACCCAAAGATTGACTGAAGCAACATTCATCTATTTTGCACTTGCATAGCAAGAGTAGTTTGAAGGCTAGCTAGCTAACTTCAGGCTCCATTTGTAGTTTATAAAGCAAACAACAATAACAAACAAACAAACTAATCGCTCCCTAGTCGAGTCGCCATTTTGTTTCTAGAAAAACTAGTGTCTTTTCAATCTGCTAGTCCCACTAAGACGGGTAGCTATCTTAGAAACAAACAATCAAAGCAAATTGTGTTTTCCTTTACGTATGATAGATAATAGAGAAGCAAAGGTGACCAACCTGGATCTTCCACTTGGCTCCTTGCTTGTTTCCTCTCTCCCTTGATAGAGCTTTCCACTCCTCTCCTACTTGTCCCACTTTAGAGAATACCTGTAGAGGCAAAGCAACAAAACACCATCAAATCATCTCGATATATAATACCATAAACAATGCAGAATCAAAAATACATTGACCATACAATTGTATTCACAAATAACAAGATTCACAAATACACGATTATATGGAGGAAAACTCAAATCACTTTATTAATAGTAGAAGAGAGGATTACAACCCAACTATTTGATCCAGCGTCATCCTCACAGCATCAAAGCCCTCTTCACCTCATAAAAAGCAAGATCACCCAACAATACAATGTCTCTTCTCAAAGAGAAACCAACAACACTTCCTTACAAATTACAAAATTCCAGCCTCTATATCTCTCAAATGAGGGATCCATTTATAGATGTCTTGTAAGGGTGTGAGTCAAGTCTGGGTTTTTGATTAATGTCATTCCACTGATAGTTCTTGGTTCCACTTGGAGATTTCTTTGATCTCTTACTCATCCCTAGGTAAATTTAGAGAGGTAAGTGTCATATGAGAAGTTTCTAGAAGATTCCCTGGGCATCCACTTAGCAAACTGTCTTTGCCATTTGTCTATTCTCGCTCATCACACCCAACATAAGGCTCTTTCAGTATGCATCACACCTGGCTAGTGTAGCAACTAGTATGCATCGCACCTTGACCATGGAGTAGTCAGTATGGTCTAGTTTTGGCCAGTTTTGAGTGGTTTTTTAGGTGGAACTTCTGGGAAATGATGTAATCAGTTGACCATGATCCTTTAGGGTATGAAACAACACTTTTAGGGGTTAAAGAACCCTTGGTTTATTGACATATATGATTGGGGTTGTAGTGCCCAAATATGTATATAACAAAGAGTGTGCCATGTGATCAAAAGGAAGGATGAAGGCTTTGTGCTTCAAGAATGTGCCATGTGCTCAAAGGATTCAAGCTTCAAGAGTGCACCATGCGCTCAAAGGTTTCAGGCTTCATGAGTGCGCCATGCACTCAAAGTGAAGGATGAATATTTCATGCTTTGTGAGTGCACCATGATCCTTAAGGTTTCATTCTTTATGCGTGTGCCATGCAATCTAAGGGAAAGTTTCATGCTTCATGAGTGCATCATGAAATTTGAAAGAGATAGAGAATCCTTCATTATTTTGAACTGTGCTTCGTTGTTTCAAAGTGTGCTCAAAGGGACCTTGTTATTCTGAAGTGTGCTTTTTCACTGAGTGTTTGAAGTGCGCTTCATTGTTTCAAAGCTCACTTAGGCTTGGGAGGGTGCAATTATCTCTACAATGGATACTTGTTCATTTGGAATGTGCTTTTCATTGAGGGAGACAACACAAGGCTAGGTGAGTTGTTCTTAGGAAGTACTAATTCATTGTGAGAGGGATGAGACCTTATAAAATACTTAGTACACAAGTATGGGAGGAAATATATGTCAATGGCACTCATGAATAAGTTTCACTCATCACCTAGTAAGAGGGTCAATGCCTTTACTAACTTGCAATGGGATGCAGGAGGAAGAAGAGCTCTCAAAATGGCTAAGTGTGGGATCAATAGAATAGGTGAAAGAAATGCAACCTAACATGACTAAAATATGGACGCACACATAAATTCCATCAATACAAGTCAACGAAATTCACAGTACTCATGAACAACAGTCACACCTTAAAACAATAGAAAAGCGACATCTATTTCTAAGTGTAATAGTTGAAACGACACATTACGACACTTAGAACAGAAATCACAGTAGAAGTGACGACTGTGGCCAAAAGGTGCATTAAGTTGTAGGAATGTGTCTAGTGCATATTCCAATGACATGTAAGACCATATCATTTAGAAGAGTGTTCCAAAAGTATATTTCGTGATAAAAAAATGTGTGACACATGTAGGAGGGAAAACACAAAAGCGACACCTGTAAGAGGAGGAAAACATGAAGACCACACTTGCAAAATGTAAATGAACTTGAAATAGACACATGCTAGAATGAAGATAACATGAAAATGACACTTATTAAAGTAAAATAAAGTCAAAATGACAACCACAAATGTGAAAGTGACACTTGTGAAAGCGAAGATGCGTAAAAAATGACAATTGAGAAAACTCACCAAATAAAAGTACAAACACAACAAAGTGATGGGGAATTTCAATAAAAGTGTGCACTGACTATCGACATGAGTTGAAAATTGCACATGAACTATCTTGATGGATCGTGTTATGCTTGTCCAGACTTGCATAAAGGAAGTGATCTCATGAACTCTTCGAAGACTAAGCATGTGTGTGCAAGTGACTAGGAAGAAGGCTTAAATTCTTTACAAAACATCAAATGACCATGGAGTAACCATAAGATGAGAGATCGTAAGATCCTCAGTAGGCTCTAAAATTGAAGTGTGTGCAAAATTTTGGAGGGTGTTTGTTGCAGGGAAAACATGTTCGAAGGTTCATCAATGGGTTGCCTCTAGCATTCATAGATAGAATTGAGATTTTGGAACCTCAAACCTTAGGTGATGCCATGAAGAAGTTGAAGCATTGTTATTAGCAAGAAAAATTAAGGCTAGAGTTCAAAGGTAATTGGAAATAAAAAATCATCATGAAAGATAATAGTAAATGGCACAAGAAGATACCATATACGAAGGAAGGTGTGAGTGCAACTAAAATTCACTCCAATGGATAAAAGTTGTGAACACCACCCTATAGTAGGTCAACACAAATTTGTGGCCAAGGAACCATTGTGTTGTTTTACGTGTGGAGAGAATCACCATAAAAGGGACTGACCACATTAGGAAAAATCGAGGTCCAAAAATTTATAGTGCATAGAAAGCTCACACTATGGGAGACATAGTGCAGAGATTTCCCATGATATATGCAGTTGTGGATAATCAACAGGATGATCACCAAGAAGGTAAGCTATGTAATTAATTTATTTCTATTTTAATTGACCCTTGTCATAACTACACCTACATCAGTCCAGAGATCATGGAAAAATTCCAGTTGGCCAAAGAAACATATGCAGGACCATGGTTGGTTCAATTAACAAAATGGACAAAGAGAAAAGTAAGCCACTGGGTGAAATGGTGTGCATTTGAGCTCAACAACATGCCAACAACAACACACTTGAATTTGTTACCATTGGGTGCATATCACTTTTTTCTAGGCATGGGATAGTTATATATGCACAAGACCAAATTCCATTGTTTTGAAAAGGAAATCAAGTGCTTAGGTGAGCATGGAGAAAGGAGAATTTTACAGGGAAAGTGAAATACTACTTCAGTAAGGTTTATCACAACCATGCAAGCTAAACATTGTTTCTGAAAAGGCTTCCATTTATCTTTTGTGAAAATATACAACAATTAAAAAGCCAATGACAACATTAAGGAAGAGGAATCTGAGGTCCTTGAATGATACCCAGTGTTGTAGCAATATAGATATGTATTTCCAATAAAATTTTCAGGACTACTGCCTCATGGAGAGGTATATTTCTCTATCGAGTTGATGCTTGGAGTAGCATCAACATCCAAGGCACCATACAAGATGAGTACCCTTGAATTGATTGAGTTAAAATTGCAGTTGAATGAGATTCTTAATAAAGGATATATAAGGCCAAGTGTGTCTCCATGGGGAGTACCAGTTCTATTCGAGAATAAAAAGGATTATACTATGTATTGAATACATACAATTAAATAAGGTGACCATAAAGATAAGGTATTTGTTGCCATGGATTGATGATTTATTTGACTAGTTGAGAGGAGAAAAATATTCTCCAATATCGATTTGAGGTCAGGGTCTCATCAAGTGCGCACTAAGGAAGAAGACATTCATAATACTGCATTCTGGACTAGATATGGGAATTATGAGTTTGTTGTGGTTCCCTTTGGGCTTGATGGGCATTAACACATATTGTTTGATGTTCATTATGCTAACCTCACACCCTTAAAACTATTATTATCTCACATTAATTCAAATTTTTATTAATAATATTCTTAGTAAGAAGATTAAAAGGTGTTTTCCATATTATGAGGCCTAAGGTGATTAAATTGTAGGAAAAAGAGGCATTTTTTAGGAATTTACTATGTAGGGGCTTGATGGAGACAACCAAGAGAGAATCTAGGGGGTTTTCGACCTCCTTAACTCTCTAACTCATCTTAGGATCACATGATCCTCACTCATGGCTTGAATTCACTAACAACCAAGGGAATACATGTCCATGTGAAGATAGGGGAGAACCAGGTCCATAATTCTCGAGATCTTGGAGGGAAACACTCCCATTTTCAATGGAGTTTCCATAAGCTACATTTTTGTATAAATAAACCAGCTGAAAGGATAATTAGGATTTGAGTTTTGGATTCATATAAGAGTAGCTACTGAGCCTAGTGCTTGACATTGTCATTATTAACTTTCATTTGATGTATGAGACTACTACTTTCTACCAATGAGAAGTTTTCCATTCATCTGCATCTGAGCTAGTTTTAGAGGGCTGAGACCCTTGGGTTTGGGCCCAACCCAAAGGCTTTATTCCCTCTTCTGTATTTCTTTCTTGTTCTTGTTTTAATAGATGTTAAGTTATAAAAACTTATGATTGCAGGCTTCCCTATCACCTCTCTTGTGGGAAGAGTGATTGGAAAGATCTAAAATCTTAGTCCAAAAACATTTGTTTATGATTCCTTGGAAATAGATAGATGTTAGTTGTAACCCTATTGCATGTTTATTCTCTGCAACTTAGGAGTTAATTCAATGATCAGAGTAGTGCTGTGAAATAGAATAGATTTTAGTCAAACTCAACTCTTCTTTTCCATGATAGTTTATCTCACTATGTTATTGGTCATTCGATGCATGTATTTGGCTAGTTGAAGGATTGTGTTGATCTACATGTTGGGTTGTGTTATATTCTTTCCACATAGTTAACAGGGGGTTTGAGGGGTACCCGTAACCCCACTTTATGGGGTCCAAGGCAGCGCCTCGGAAAATTTTGGTTTTGGAACCTATGTTAGGTTGGACGGACCCACCTATGGTTTTGTGCATGATTTTCACACATGTTTTTTGGACGCGATGGTTTTCGGTCCATGGTATTGGATCGATGGTTTTTTTTGGTCCATGGTATTGGACGTGATGGTTTTTCGGTCCATGGTATTGGATGCTTCGGCATGTATAAATATGTATTGTAACATTGAAAGGAACATAATGAAAAATCAAGCTGGTAGTCTCGGTTTTGAGATCCAGTGGGAAAACTCTGTGTATATGTGTTTTATGTGTTATGCTCTCGCATTTTTATTTTTCCTGTGATTTAGAATTCGTATGCAGGTAATTTCTGTACGGGGTTAAAACCTACACTACAAGGCTAGGCACATCTTTCCATATCCACCTAGACCTTTCCATCTTCTTCCTCTGCACTAGATTTGTTGTTTTTATTGGTTTTTTTTTTCAAGAAACTTGTTTGAAAATTCTTGAAAAAAATTCAATCAAAACAGAAATCTAGTTCATTCATTCCTTGTAAGAGTAGGGATAACCAAGGGAAATTATTACCAAAACCCCCACCCCGTCAAGCAGTCAACCTCATTCTTCTTCAATGATTGTGAACATCCCTCGTTGACTACATGGGAGTTTGAAAACACTTTAGGGGAGCTACCTGAAGTTTTTCAAGAACCTATAGGAGAAGAAGAACATATCTCACCTACCCAAACTATGGTTGAAAACCAAAACAATGAGCATTTCCCTATCAGAGAATCCAATGGAGAGGCTAGAATGAAAAATATAAGCCCTAATGCACTTCCACATTTCCATGGCCTAACATATGAATATCATGACACCTTCATGTTTGAGTGTTTTGTTGTCTATATGACCTATGGATATGCCTCTGATGAGTAGAAGCTGAAGTTTTTTCCTTATACCCTCAAATATGTAGCCTTGCACTAGTTTATGAGTCTACCTGGTGGCAACATCACTACTTGGGCCCAAATGAAACAAACATTCGATGGAAAATACTGGGAATACTGTAGGTTTAAAGAAGCAAATGAGGAAATCTTTAGGATGGCCCTTGGACCTGATGAATCTTTGGAGGACTATGAGGAAAGGTTTCAACTCAATTATAGGAGGACCAACTGTACGCTTGATCTTGAGTCACTCGAGTTAGTTCTTCTTCGAGGGATGAAGGAATATGTAATGTAAACCTTTAAAATTCTATATGGAGGATACATCTACCAATTTCCTTATGATGACAACAAAATTTTAATCAAGAATTACTCTAAGGCTGCTAGGCAAAAAGGTAGGTCTAACCAAAGCATGGTCAATTCTTCTCCCTCCACAACATCCATCAAGCATGATATAGGGACTACTATGGAGGATTTCAAGTGTGAAATGTTGCATACCCTTTCCCTATAAATGGATACTATGAAAATAAAAAGAAAACAAGAGGAAGCAGAAAGGGAAGTTGTTATTTCCTTCCCTAGATGTACTAAAAGACATCCTAGGAATGAATGCCCATTGAATGTCACAAAAGTATGCCTATTCTGTGAAGAGAATCATCCTATAGACAAATGTCCCTCTCTTCCAGGCCTAAAGGTTTTATACTAGGGAGGATTAGAGAGTGGGTAAGAACATATGTGCTTCATTAACTAAAGGAGGTCCCCAATATCTCAGCCATATCAACAAGGTATGCAAGGTGCACATTATCCTCACTACAACCCAAATTAGAAGGTACCTTTCTAGAGTTGTTACACTTCCACTCATCCATCATGGTACACACCTTCTCCTAGGGCATATGGTCCTCCATATCCTCCTCATTTTTTCAACCATCATTTTCATCCATATCCACCTGAATCTTCCCAATGGGGCAACCACTCCCAAGGGTGGAGGCCTCAAACAAACCAACCTCCTGCTTTAATTCCTCCACCCCAACGTCAACCACAAATAACTCATCATAACCCACCTAAGCAACCTAAAATTCCCGCTCATCCCAATCTGAACCCAAATAATAAGAAATCAAAATGTGTCTATAGTGGAGAGATATCCTATCCTACTTATGCTATGGAAATCCAAGAGATCAACCTTTGGTCTCGGATGGTGCTCCTAGATAATCACCCACCTTGTCCACCTAAAGATATTGAAGAAGAGAAGGAATAGAGTTCCCCTCAAGTAAATACACCCCCCTATCCTAAAAGGTTGGTCTACCCTAACCAAAACATGCCAAAATAGGTTGAACTTCTATGAGAATTGAAGAATTGTGTGGGAGTATACCCCTTCTCTAGGAAATTAAAGATGTTCCCATATACAACAATATTATTAAGAAAACATGTTTCAAAAGGCCTGGGAAAAGAAGAAGATATACCACCACCATCAATGTTGTTGAAAAACTATCTAATATGATGCTTGAGAGGGTGATCTACCCAAAATACCTAGATCCTGGTAGCCTAGTAGTGGATGTGCACATTAATAGAATTATGGTCCCTAATACCCTGATTGATCTTCGGGCTACAATCAATGCAATGACTAGGGAAACCATGTTGAAGTTCAATATCCAAGAGGCTTTTAGAAATATCACCACAGTGTTACATCTTATAGACAAATCCACAATATCTCTTGAGGGGATTATTTAGGATGTCATGGTGTCCATTGACTTCTAGGAGTAGCCTATTGATTTCCTGGTCCTCTAACCCTAAACCAAGTTTAATGGCCATCCTCTCATCTTAGGAAGACCTTGGTTGGCCACTATTGATTCCTACATTAGTTGGAGGGATGGGAACATAACTATTAAGAATGAAAATTTATCCAAACAACTTGCGTTGTATCCTCTTGCTCAACCTTCTATTGAACATGACTTACCCTTATGGTCAGAGGATGGGGAAGAAGAAGAATTTTATCAGGCATCCCTCTACCCAGTCTGCACTCTAGATACTATTATAGCAAGGGGAAACTTGATGAATATGACCTTATTGACCATATCTTACATAACCAACCTCCCACTACCATACCATTTTATGAATTGTTGAAAGAATTCAAGAGTAGTCCTTGTACTAACTTGTGCTTTGTTGACTCTAGCTTATAACATGTCAATATTGTAGATTTTGGCCCATCCAGAACTCTAAATATCAACCTCTCTCTCTTGGCCAAATAAGAAGAACAATTGTGCAATGTATTGAGGAAACACCTAGATGTTTTTTCTTGGGATTATAAGGAAATGAAAGGTGTGCATCCATCAATTTGTACTCATCATATTTACATAAAAGAGGGATGAAAGCCTGTGCACCAACCCCATATAAGGATGAACCCTGATCTTAAGGACATTGTGAAAGAATAATTACAAAAGCTACTAGATGCATGGTTCATATACCCCATTTCAAATAGTGAGTGGTTGCCAACTCTTGTTTTAGTTCCCAAGAAGAATGAGAAATGGAGAATATGTGTTTATTACTGGGAAATTAACAAGGCTATAAAGAAGGACCATTTTACTTTTCCATTCATTGACCATGTCCTAGATGGCCTTGTAGGAAAGAAATTCTTCTCCTTTCTGGATGGATTTAGTGGATACAACCAAATTCAAATCAGCGCTAAAGACCAAAACAAGACTACATTTACATGTCTTTGGGGTACCTTTTCCTATATAGTTCTTCCATTCAGTTTGTGTAATACCCCCACTAATTTTCAAATGGAAGTTTGAAGTATCTTCGCTAAACTTGTTCATGGATTTGTTGAGATATACATGGACGATATCACTACTTATGGATGTGAATTCTAGGAATCTCTTTCTAATCTGTGCAAAGTATTAAAGAAACGTATTGAAATGAATCTCTCAGTAAGCCCTGAGAAATGTGAGATTTTTATGAATGAAGGGACTTTCCTTATCCATTCCATATCCAAGGAAGGGATATAGGTTAACCCAAACAAGATTGACATCATCAAAAGGGTCCCTATCCCTAAAAAGAAAAGAGATGTCAGGAGTTTCTTTGGATTAGTTGGGTATTATAGAAGGTTCATTAAAGATGTTAGCAAACTAGCTTCTCTCTTGTTTGGATTGTTGGCTAAAGATTTAGATTTTTGTTGGACAAAAAACTATCAAGAAGCCTTAGAAATACTAAAATAAAATCTAACCAATGCATCCATCCTTAGGGGTCCCAACTGGTCATTACCTTTCGATATACACATATATGCTTCAGACAAAGTTGTAGGGGTTGCCTTAGGACAAGTAGAAGATAAATTTCCTTATGCTATATATTTCATCAGTAAGAACCTTTCTAAAGATGAGTTAAATTATACTATCACTGAAAATAAAATCTTGGTTGTGGTGCATTCTTTGAACAAGTTTAGACACTATATCAATGGTTATAAAACTTTGGTTCACACTGATCATGCAACCATTAAGTATTGAATGAATAAACCTGATGTTAATGCTAGGATAATTAGATGGTTGTTATTATTGCAGTAATTTGATTTTATTAATGTTGACAAACTTAGGAAATAGAATGTGGTTGCATATTTCTTTTCAAGACTAACCCTGCCTGTAGGAAAGGAAGAAATGTTATACGATTGACTTCCATATGAACATATATCTTCCATATCAGTGATTTATCCTTGGTTTTGTTGATATAGCCAAGTATTTGGTTGCTGGGAGGTTCCCTCCTAACCTATCATCCAAGGAGAAAAGCAAGATTGTCAGGAAGAGTGCCCCATTCACCTGGATTTGGATAAATATTTTCAAATTGGGGTCAGATCAGATCCTGAGAAGATGTGTGAGGGAAGAAGAGTTCTTTGACATCCTATTAGCATGCCATGATGGACCCTATGGGGCCACTTTGTTTCTAAGAGGAAAGCCTTCAAAATTCTACAATCAGGTTACTATTGGCCCACTTTACATCAGGATGCAAGGAGGTACACCACTAGGTGTGATCAATACCAATGGATGGGTAAGCCAACACCTAAGGATGAAATTCCCTTAAAATATCAAGTGACCCTAGAACCATTTGAAAAGTTGGGCATGGATTTCATTAGTTCTATTGATCCCCCATAAGGACATAAAAGGTATATCATTGTATGCATTGATTACTTGATCAAACGGGCTAAAACAAAAATAGTAAAGGAAACAATTGATCAGAAGGTGGCTGAATTTCTGAGGGAGAACATCTTCTACAAATTTGGTTTTCCAAGGGAATTAGTCACTAATCAAGGAGCACAATTTACGTCAATTTTTATTGAAGATCTTATGAAGCAACACCACATCAAGCATAGGGCATCTACTTCCTATCACCCTCAAGAAAATGGGCAGGTGGAAGTCACAAACAGAGCATTGGAGAGAATTCTTACCAAGGTTGTTAGCAACAATAGAAAAAATGGGAAAATGGACTTGTGGAAGCCACTTAGGCCTACAACACGACTTGGAAGACCACCACTAGATTCACTCCATTTGAGCTGGCCTATGGGAAAAAGGACCTATTGTCTATTGAATTTGATTACAACACCTGGAGGATGGAAGCTTAGTTAGAATTGGATCTCACTACAACACAATAGGAAAGGATGCTCCAACTAAGTGGTGTAGATGAATTTAGAATTCAATCCCTCCTGTACACTGAGGTAATCCAGCTAGAAAGGAAGATTTAGCATGATAAGCAATCAGAGAAAGGAATTTTCAAGAAGGAGATTGTGTCTTGTTGTATGATTCTAGATTCAAGGATTTCAAGGGGAAGTTAATGATGAGAAGATTGGGTCCCTATCTAGTAGAAAAGTGTCATGAGAATGGGTCTATCCAAATCAAAACAATTGATGAGGAAGGGATTACCTTACTTGTCAATGTTCATAGGTTGAAGTTTTACAAGAAACCTTTGTCCAAGGAATATTTTGTCAGTTCAGTCAGTAGAGAGTTAAATGTGATTGGGAGGCTCATAGCCCTCATTCCAAAAAAAAACGAAAGAAAACAATAAGAGGGCCTAGATGAAAACCTCCAAGAGGAATCTGAGGCCAACTCCTGAGTGGGAAACCTCTCTGAGGCATCTTAGAAGCAAAAAAGAGAAGAAAAGAGAAAATAAAAGTTGAAAATCTCCTCTGAAGTCCCTAGGGAAGTCATGTAGCTTGAAAACCTATGCAAAGAAAACCTACTTGTGTCAAAAAAGAAAAGAAAAGAAAAATTCAAGGAAGGAGTTCTTATACCACTTTCGTTAACATATTTTATTTGCAGGAACCCAAAAATTTGAAAACATCATGGCTACAGGGTAGAATATACAAGTGTATTCATTCATTGTGTTGACCACATGATCCAAATGGATCCTAGAAATCCCTCTAAGTCTTCTAAAGATCAAAACTATCGCATGAGAAGAACTTTTACAAAATTTGGATAACATTATTGGGAGGAAAAAACATAAAGAAAACAGTGAAATGAAGCCTATCAGAGGTCCATGGAGCAATGCACAAGAGCTGTCGGTTATGGTCGATCAATGGTCCAAATCTAATTGGAAAATCGCAATCGGCAGTGGCAAGTGGAGGCTATTGGTGGAGATCACATGGAATATGCGACAATGACCAGTGGGGTCAACAAACCATAGAGGAGCGCTTACAAATGGCCAGGGGTATGTGTGATATGCGATTGCGATCAATCACATCACAACATCACATTGGAGCATTACAATGGAGTGGGGCCGATATAAACATAACTCGCTATAGCCAGACGCTGGAGATATAGGTAATATTTCATATATTTTGAGATTCGGAAAATGAAATTTTCCTTCATATTTACATTTTTCGTTAAATAAAAGAAATAAGAAGGAAATGTGTCGATGCAATGAAACCGGACCCGAATTGGTTTGTGAATGAAAATATATAATATTTCAAGTCCATCTAGAGCCATTTTACAGGGTTTTTCAATGTTTTCATGTATTTTTTAAAATACAAAGGGAAATCACAAAACAAGCAGGATTTTGGGTGGGCCATAGGCGGTAAGTGGCTTTGGCTGGGCTCCACCCGAGCCCATACACTAGCTGCCATGTGTCTAGGCCCTGGAGAGAGAAAAACACCCTTTTCAGGTGGTTAACCCCTGTACGAATGAGCTGCCCGAAATGAACCTCAGTTTTTGGATCAAGATCTCTCAGATCAATGATGGAGATAAGCGATATAAAGGTAGACCCGATAGGAGTTATAAGGAAAAATCTATAATAATTCAAATCCAATAAGTGGAAGTTTGGCGGATTTTCATAGCTTTTAGTGTGTTTCTCTGTGTAAACAGAGAATGCTGTTTCTGGGAATTTCAAAGGCTCGATGACCCATTCCATTATAGAACAGGTGGCCACCATCCCTGAAGGTGTTTAGCAATGATTGCTAACGCTCAAAAGGGGATCTGAGCAGATAAAGGCTGGGAAGCCAGAGAGCCGAGAAGGAGAAACAAACAAATAGTGCCAAATGGATTTAAAGCCACAGACTGCCAGAAACAGAGACAAGTAGTGCTAAGACAGAGAGCAAATAGAGACAGAGAGTTAGTGAGGAGAGTTTGTGTACTCAGAAACACTTGGGGGATCCAAGTAAAGCCTTGTTATTTTGTATCTGGTGTGTGAGACTCAAATTGAGCTCACTTTTGTTAAAAATCTACTTTTGAAGACACAATAGGGACGTCACCATTGAAGGTTGGACTAGGAGACATAGCCCAGGAGTGTTGAGTGAACTCCTTATTAAACTTGTTGTGTTTATGTGTGTTTGTCTATTATGTTCTTTAATTGCTTCATTGTCTATTTATTTCACAATCTTATCAATCCATTACAAAAAGTAACATCGGAAAATCCATGCACATGAGTCTATAATACCTTAATAATTGTCTAAGATCTCATTAACAGATCACCACACATTTCATTTCCACACGCCCCACTCACGTACCTACCTCTCTCCATCATCCAATCAACAAAATAATTGAATTCTACCTCCTCGTTGTATGCTATAGGAAGAGATTGAAATGCTACAAGAGGGAGATATGATGGTAAAAAGAGACCAGTGGATCATACTTTCTTTAGGTAATATTGAGATAGGTCCACTAATGTCATTTTCATCACCCATACACTCCATATAGTCAAAGTTAGCTCAAATTTACTCTCTGTCATGGATCTAAAAAACCACAAAAAACCTTTGGCTTCCATTCTTCCACCACCTACACCACTTCCTCATGATCTTAATCCTATCCTCATATGTTTCATGAATTTCTCTCAATATGACTTGAAAAACTAGGTCTTGAAAATGGGGATTAGATTAATGCTACAGGAATGAGACTCCTCCTATATAGTCATAATAGAACTACTTAAGATTATTTTTTTTCCACCCACATAGAGCATCATGGACCCATTTCTAAAGTAGAGAAGAGGCGCATCATGCTTAGGAAGCAGTCCATCCACTATACCACTAGCAGATTGGACATAAGGAAGGGACCTACCCACACAACAAAGTTATTAGTCAAAATACCATCAAATTATGAAGACCTAAACAGAAACAAGCAAAGAAAATAAACACCCTTAAGATAACAATGTTGTGAGATCCAACTCCAGCATGCAAGCATCTCCAACAATTCGATCCATAGGTAGGATCAAGTATGACAACGCTCACCTCTTCCCTATGCATATAATGCTAAAATGTGTTAATAGTCGAGAAAGGAATTTTAATGGGCTAGAGGTGGACAGTGAACTTGGCCACCCTTGACTAGTAAACTCAAGTTGATTTAGTCACACATGCAACGTGGAAATGTCAACTCAAGTGAGGTGGTGATTAGAAGGAGTGAGGTGATGATAAAGAGGAGTAGGGTAATGATTGCAAGGTGTGGGGACAACAGTTCAAAAAAGGAATTTCATATATCAACGATGTCACCAACGCGCTCCGAGCCTTTACCACAAAAGGAAATATTTTTTTCTTTCTATGTAAGGCTAATTCTATTAATAAAAAAGAAAATATAATTACACTGAGGCCCCACCTCAACCACTGTTGCTAGAGCTCATCAAGAAGGTCTAAACTGCCCTCGATTGGGGAAACCAGTTTGACATGACAAAAAAACCAATCATATATGCCGAGACTGTCACCAAAGGAAACCCATACATAGGACTCGGATCCATGTTTTGAAGCAAAACCCCTAAGAAGATTCAACACAGCACCACCAGAAGTGACACCAAAACGACAGACCCGCTGGTCAATCATACAAACAGCAAAAACAAATGTTATCAAATAATACTTAGAATAACATCGGATCCGCATCATCACATCACACATATGAAGGTGTAAAGGCTCTGTCCCTTGGCTTCCGCTGATGTGATACTGCGATGCGATCCGGTCGCAATCGCATTGTTACACTGAAATTTGTCACCATGGCTATCTACAGTTAATATGGCTCCATCAATAGTCATATTATCCCCCTTGTCAAGCCTCAAACCTTTGCTCTTCATGTCAAACTTCAAAAAGAGAGAAAGTCACTTTAAAACATGTTTATCTCTGGGTACGCAGGTTCTCTCTACCTTGCCTGCGTGTACGCCCTCCAAACATACTGTACCTGCATACTTGTACGCTCTGTAAGCCAAAGGATGGGTGCGTACCCCTGTAAAGGTCAAAAGGCGCGAGTTTCATCTTTAAAAAGTTACTTGTGGTCACTTCTAGAGCCTTCTAGAAGAGTGTTTGACGTGTATTGAGCGCCTCCAGATGGTTCAGGCATCCCTATGATAGAGGAACTTATCCCATCAAGAGAGGAGCTACCCCATCCAAAAGAGGGAGTATCCCATTGATGTTGGAACTGAATAACTTCCTCTAGAACACTATAAATGCAGGCATTGGGCCAGAGGAGGGGAGGTTGAAAGCTGAACATTCCAAAGGGCAAATGCTGCTGGAATTAGGACTTCCATTGTAAACTTGTGAGGAGAGATTACCATCCTTTCTTGTTGCCATATTGGAAGTGGGTGAGCTTGTCAAAGTAGAGGAAATCTCTTGTTGGACCCTGGGAGGAGCTTGCACAACACCAAGGCTCAGGTTGTAATGGTTCCTTTTCTGTTTCCTTAATACAAATAAGTCCATTCTTCTCAATGATTTGTTGTTAATGAATTATTTCATGTACTCCTTGGTCTATGTGATGAATATGCTTTGTTTTATGGATTATTCAGGTGTTATCTAATCGTTTGCTTTGTTAGTGTATGCAGGTCTTAAAGTGAAGGAGGAGCTCATCTGGATCAGCAAGGCTGGACTGCTACAACAAGCGTTGGGCCTAAGGTAAGATCGGAAAACACTTGATCTCTCATAGAATAATGTGTGTTTAGAGAAGGATTGCTCTTGTTTGGTTTGTTTGTCACTAGAGAGTCTTAGACTCCTAGGGAGGTTAGGTTTGTCCGCAAAAATAACTCTTTCCGCATGACAAATTGGCGACTCCGCTGGGGAATCCATTGATGTATTTGATTTTTCCTTTGAGCATTACTTTGATCTGAACAGAGTCTTCTTTCTTTTGTTTTTTGATTGCTTGACTGTGTTTTTGGGTGGCTTAGCTTAGAGTTAAGTTAGAACTTAGGTTTTCTTTGTTTTACAGTAGTACGCACCCTCTGAGTTGGACACAGTGCGTACTTGTACGCATGGTATCTGTGTACACAGAGCGTGCACGCACCTGGTTAAACAGGTTGCCTGCGTACCCTGTTAAAATTAAGAAATTTCCCTTTTTTGTCACTTTTTCCTTTTAGATTTTGGTTTTCTTAGTCTTTACTGCCCAGATCCACTGGTTGACTGTCAAAAATATTCACCTGCACTTGTTCCATTAGTGTCGAAAGTTTTAGTTAAATTCCTTGAGATTTTAGCCTTAGGGTTTTGTTTTTTATATTGGTCCTGTAGTGACTTTGGGTTTAGAAGTTGCAAAGCCTTAGATATCTCTGGTTTTGTCAGTCTTCTTAGGAGTCGGACCAGTCACAAAATCAACCCTCATGAGTGACCTACCTTTGTGTTGCCTCTTTGCAAAATTTCAATATTGCTTGCCATTTAAAGTTGTGAATTTCATTTTCAAAAAGAACAAAAAGAGATTGAGTTTTTGTTTTGATTAGTTTGTGATTCTGCATAAACTAGTCCTTGGATTAATCATTTCCAAGTAAAACATCCCGGAATCATCCTAGTAAGCTTTTGCTTCTTAGATTAACTTGTTAGTGAAAGATTAGGTAAATTTCCTTTGATTTGCTTTTGAGTGATTTTTCATAGATTTTCATAGATCTTGAAATTGCTTTGATTAGATTAGTTTTACATGCTTTTATTAAATAGGAAAATATCAACGATCTCCTTTGCAAAGTTTGCTTTAGAGTAGCATTTGACGTCTTTGAAAGAGAAAGGAATTTTTTCGTGAAGTAAAGAGTGGTCATGTTTTGTGCGCTTTGAAAGATAAAGAGAATTGTTTCTTTGATTGTCTTTTGAGAAAGTTGTTTTTATCGAAAAGATTGCATTCTCTCAACTCTCTTAATTAGAAAATTCATTGAAAAGAGAAAATTATCAAATCATCTTAGGTGCATCTTTTAGAGAATTGGAATCGAGTCTATACACCATCAAGTTTCATCTCCATTACCTTTGTCTTAAAGAACAACCATTAAAATCAACGCTTAAAGTAAAATTAACTTAGAAATTTTTATCTTCTAGGGCTCTGAAGGACCAACATAGATCAGGCTAGTGTCTTGGAGTAGGTGAGTAATTAACTCTCCAATACTATTAAACCAAACAAGTAGCTTATCTTGTGATAGAATAAATCCAGCTGTTACATTTATATTCTGGGAAAGCTCCTCTTAAAGGAGAAGCACGAGCTCATGTCCAAACCAGTGAGGGGATCAATCCTCCCTCGTTGGGAACGACGCCAGACACACATGTATTACAAATGGTAAACCTCAGATTATTGTTGAGGAGCCAGGGGATCACTTATCGGTAAACCTTGGATTGACCATTGTCAAGGAGCCGGTAACGGGATTGAGCTTGTTACTCTGCCCTTGCGTGATGTCGGAGTGTAGATTGTTCCCCTAGGTGTATTTGTTGTTGTTGGTAAACTTAGTGGCCATAATCTTAGGATTCTACCGAAGGTGACGATGGTGGGAAGATCCCATTGTACCTGGAGCAGACGTCGGCTAGACTCACTTGGATTTTCTGGGGGTTTCACTTCACTCGAGACGGTTAAAGTGGAGGAACTTGGTCCAGTCTATTCATTAAGCAGGTTGCCGGGGTAACTGTTCCACTCGCTTTTTCTGTACTGAATGCTACGAGGTTGGATTTCATCACCAACTAGTGTTTTTGGTCCGGAAGCTACTGTTTGTGTTTGGTTTGACGCCCTAGATTCTTTAGGCATGTGTTTCAAAATTGATTGGTTCTTTAGCGACTTTAGGTATTTTTCTTGAGATTTTACTTTGATTTCGTGTGTAGTAGTTAAAAGTCTTTAGCTGTGGCTGAACCACCGAGACGCTCCCGTAGACTTCGGGGCGAGTCTCCTGAAGTTGTTTCTGTGGCCGAATTATTGAGGTGAGCCCATAGATTACGAGGTGACCCTCCTGAAGAGGTCTGGCCTTATTACGAAGGATTAAAAATCCTTGTCACTCCTGGTGGCAATAGAATACTTTCACCTGAAGAAGGAGAGTCGTCATTGGTAGTTCATTCGGATTACCAAGGTTTAGAAACAGGATACGATCCTGAAGCTGTTGAGGTTTCTGAACTTACTGGTAGCGTTACATCTGCCGGTGATTTAGGTGAAGAACCTCAAATATCCGAACCTGTTACTCCATCTTCCAGTGTTCCTGGTTCACCTAAGGTAGAAAGAGTTATCACCGAAGATCTCCCTTCTGGTCTGATTTCTATTGAAGAACTCGCCCCAGAAGAAGATCGCACTTCTTATCTTGAAGATGATCTACCTGCTCTCGATCTCAGAGAGCGTGAGTCTATATTTTACAGTCCCCCTCGAGCTACCACTTGGTATCTTTCGTTGACCAATTTTTTGGACAACTCAGTCAGTTTTCTCCACCTCGTTTTCCTTTTCCACCTAGAGTTTTTACTCCTCCTGCATATATGTCGAGTCCGTCATCTCCAGACGCCTATTTATATGGCGGTCCGTCTGTTCCTATTGGGTATCAGTCCATTTTTGGTACTTTTTCAGGAGCATCTCCTCGTCCCTACGAGATGAATTTATTAGCTGGAAGTAGTGCTAATAGTCAGTTAAGTGCAGAGGAAATTTTGATGATGTTAGGTCAACCTCAAGGCAGTTAGTTACCGCCTGGGGGGTAGCCTCAAGGTACTCCATACGCACCTGGGGGGCAACCTCAGGGTACTCCTTATCTGCCTGGGGGGCAACCTCAGGGTACTCAATTTGCGCCTGGGGGGAAACCTCAAGGACAGTATGTCCCTACAGGACAATACCTTCCTCAAGGTCAACCCCAGATCCAATATTTACCCCAGGGTCAACCCCAGTATTCTTATGTACCCCAAGGTCAACCTTCATATCAATATTAACCCCAGAGTCAATATCCTTATGTACCTCAAGGGCAGCAACCCCAATATCAGTATGTGCCTCAGGGTTATCAACCCCAAGGCCAGTATCAACCGCCTTCAGGTCAACCATATTCTCAATCTTACCCTCAACCCGGTTATGGACCTCCATTTCCTCAAGGTCAATACCCTGGGACGAATTTAGTGTGGGATCCTTCTCAGCATCCGCAGATGTTGTAACCGAACATGCTGTCGTCTTCCCAACCTGGACAGGCCGCTGGTCCATCTCAGCAACCCGTCCAGTCTACGTCATCTTCTGCATCTTTTTTAGTCTCTCAGACTGGGCCTAGTACTCCTAGTACTCCGCCTCGAACGTCTGCTGCGGCTACTACAACATCTCCTTCATCCACCCCAACTTCTTCCAGAGTATCAGTAGTTCTGGTTTCTACTGTTCCTGTGTCTGTTCCTCAGACCTCTGTGCCTCAGTCTGGACCTATGATCCAGACTTTGGTCCAGATGCCTGTTGGGAGTACGGTTGTTACATCTCAACCTCAATTTATCCAACCTCCGTACCAGGGACAGTACCAACCTCAATATGGTCCTGCTGCTCAACAACCAACTTACCAGTA
>APFE030514326.1:0-10113 GCA_000404065.3 Pinus taeda
TAATGTACAGGAGAGAAAAGATGACATTCATGTAAATGCATTTGACAAAGATAACATTCATGTAAATGCATTTGACAATAGAAGATTAAGGTGAAATCAATTTACAGGAATAGTGAAATCAATTTACAGGTGTAAAATCATGTTGCAGGTGAAAGTAAAAGAGTAAAGTGAGAATACTCTTCCAACCATACAAATCAACACATGGTTTTGTAAAACCATCCCCTTATTCTACAAGGGTAAAAGGAATTTACATATAGATAAAATGAATTTACGGAGGAAGGGGGTAACATAAACAAAACTACACATGGTTTTTTGAATTCATGGACAGAGAAAACAAAACCATGAATTGGAAACAACATACGGTTTTGTACAAATTTAATTATAAATTTCATTTAAAATATTTTGGAAATATTATTCAAATATATATATTATTAAATATTTTCCAAAATATTTTGTGACACTAATGAATGATAAAACTGCAGGGAAGTCACACGATCAGCCATTAGTGAGGGAAGTCTCAGATTATCAAGTCAAAGGATCAGCAAGAAGTTGAGTGAATTACTAAGAAAAAGAGACATAGATGCATCTACTAGTTCATCTACCAGCACAACCACAAATTTGGGTCCATATCCTACCTACTCCCACTTCCACAGCGTTTGCACAGGCACATTCCACCAGAACCATTAATCTGCAGTAGTTTGAGATTTTAGTTCATCTATAGTCTAAAAATGTCCTGTCTATTAGAGAAGGTATTTATTGTAAACAATTTGTAAATTTTGTATTATTGTAAACAATTTGTAAATTTTGTATAAATACTTCTGCTTTTGAAGTAATAGGGGTCGATTGTTTGAGATCAAAAATATTAGTGATCTGTTGGAGCATTGTAAGTTTTTTTTAAAGTACTGGAGCATCAATACTAAGCAGACCATTCATAGGATTCTTGTGGCTTAAATATTGGTGATGTTTTTCTTATGTTAAAGTGTTTCACTGTAATCATCTAAATTCCAATTGCAAAACATAAAATGTGATGAATAGGATTTACTTTTGAGTACCTTATTCTGGTAGCTTTTGCAACCTTTATATTTTCTAC
This sequence comes from Pinus taeda, assembly GCA_000404065.3. Classification (NCBI taxonomy): domain Eukaryota; kingdom Viridiplantae; phylum Streptophyta; class Pinopsida; order Pinales; family Pinaceae; genus Pinus; species Pinus taeda. Next base: position 1,091 of record APFE030514326.1, read on the forward strand.
TAAAGACCACACTAAAGAATTATTGACTGCTCTTTAGTTCTGCCTCATTGATTGAATGCCACACTAAAGCAAAACATAAAATGTGATGAATAGGATTTACTTTTGAGTACCTTATTCTGGCAGCTTTTGCAACCTTTATATTTTCTACTAAAGACCACACTAAAGAATTATTGACTGCTCTTTAGTTCTGCCTCATTGATTGAATGCCACACTAAAGAATTCTTAATTTCTCTTTAGTTCTGCTAAAGATTTTCATTGTTGTGCCATCATCCACTTATTATTCTGAAAGATCCAGTAAATATTCCTAACTTGCCTTGAGTTTACTCTGTGAAAAATTAATGCAACCATCCACTTTACCTTTTGACTCCATTTTCCAATAGATGCTAATTAAATTGAATACAATCAATCTTCCAAAACCCAAAACCCAAGTACAATCATAACTAGTCTAAGATTTTCAAGCAACAAAGATAAATTTTATAGAGAGAGCCCTTTCTAGGATTGGAAGGACCAGATTCCCATCACAAAGTTGGTTTGATGTTGCATTCTTGTGATTTGTCCTACAACCTTCAAATTATAGGGTGATAACAACATGATTGTCTCACAAACTAGGTAGGCTTCTATGACATTTAGTGGACATACTTTCCTAGGATGTATTTTAGTACACCTAGGGAAAAAATAGATAGTTCCCTCCCTTCTTTCTCATGTTTTGATTTGCATAGTATCCAGCTGCAAGGCAAAGATATGAAACATTTCATTGTTAGCATCTTCAAACATACTTCCTATCTCATGTTTTATGGTTGTTCACAATCACCGAAGAAGAATGAAGGTTGACTTCTTGAGGGGGTGGGGTTTTTTGGTAAGAATGTCCTTGCTTATCCCTTCTCCTATGAGGCATGAAAGAACAAGTTTTATTTTTTATTTTTTTCAATTTTTGTTCAAAGCAATAATACTAATGCAAAACAAAGAAGAAAAAAAGACAAGCAATTCTTAGGCAAAAACAACACCTACTTAGACACCTCCCTAACAATGATGCCAAAAAGTGGTGAGCCCTGGTATTGTACTAAGGTTGTTGCAACTCCCAAGGGCTTCTCAACTTTAATTATCAACCCAAGGTTCATAGAAACATAGACGTGACAGTGCTATATGCACAACAAGTTAGGTTCTATTCATGTCACTCCTATTCATGAAATCAACTTAGGGTGTTCAGAGACCTTTCCTCCAACTAATTGCAGTGAAAAACCCTTATGAAAGCATAAATGAACATGATTCTAACTACAAAGGTGAAAATTCAAAAATGTAAATGCTAATTGAAATTACAGAAGGGAAAATAGGCTAATGTATTGGTAGAATAAATCATACTACTATGTTTACTATTCATCAAATGTAAATGCTAATTGAAACTACATAAGGAAAAAAAAACTAATCTATTTGCAATAATAACTCATGCTACTCTACTTGGAAAGTTTATTAAAATCAATAACCTACTTTTCATGCATCATTTATCTACTCACACTTGCTTGAAATTGAGAAATCAAATCTTTATACCTATGAAGAAAAATGCTAAATCTAACTCTATTTTGCTATCCTATGGTTATAATGATGGAAGGATGAGGTTGGAGTGGTACTAAATTCCTCCCTAGTCATAAAATCATAGTGTGGGGACTATTATTCAACTTAACTATGCCGGAGTCCAAGTTTGGAGCAAAGCTAGTCAAAGGAAACAAATTTGCAGAGATGCTACAGGAGGTGCTACAGGACATCCTGTATTGCTATAGGAGGCCTTGTTTTGCTACAAGAGGCCCTGCTTTGCTACAGGAGGAGGTACAATAGCTTTCTAAGGAAAAAAAATGGTGTCTTGGAGGTATAGAAAGGAGGGTGAAGGTAGGACAAGGTGAATGAAGGGTGTGGAAGCTCCTTGGCCAATCTTAGTATCCCTGAGAGGTATATCTTGCACCAAAGTTGATGCCCATGGTGTCATTCCTTTATCCTGACAAAGTAGATTCGGAGGAAGAAACAAGAAGCAAGGTGAGGTACCTAGAAAGGAGATGAAGAGGTCCAGGTGGATGTGCAAAGGTGTGCCCACCCCTACAAATCAACACAATTTCTGCAACTAGCCAACACATGCATCAAATGACCCATAATACAATGAGATAAATTATCATGGAAAAAATTAGTTGAATTATATTAAGACCTATTCTATCCTACAACACTACCCTAATTTCCAAACCAATGATGCCAACTTCTAAGTGGAAGAAACTAGACATGCAAGATAATTACAACTGGCATTTATCTATTTCCAGGAAATCATAAACAAATCTTTTTGGGTTATGATTTTGGATATTTCCAATCTCTAATCCCACATGAGAGGTGATAAGCAAGCCTGCAATCACAAGTTTTTGTAATATAACATTTATTGAAACAAGGAAATAACTGCAATACTTTGAAACAAGAACAAGGAAGAAATACAAGAGAAGGACTAAAGCCTATGGGTTGAGCCCAAAACCAAGGATTTTAGCCCTCCAAAACTAACTTAGATGCAGATCAATACTAAAATTCTCATTAACAAAAAATCATAGTCTCATACATCATGAAAGATAAGAATGACAATTTCAAGCACTAGGCTCACAATAGCTACCATTAGCTGTAACCAAAATTTGAATCCTAATGAGCCTTTCAACAAGTTTACTTATACAAAATTTATTGAGGGGCAACTTCCTTGAAACAAGGAAATCTCCCCTCCGAAATCTTGAGATTCGTTGATCTGGTCCCCTTTGTCCTTGTCATGCACTTGGATTTCGTCACCTCCTAGTGAATTCGAGTTGTTGGAGAGGATTTTGTGATCTCAAGCCAAGTTAGGGAGTTAATGAGGTGGACAAACTCCCTATATTCTCTCTAGGTGTCTCCATCAAGCCCTTGCATGGTAAATATCTCCAAAAATGCTTCTTTGACTCGCACATTAATCACTTTAGGCCATACAATATGAAAAACACCCTTTAGTCTTCCTACTAAGCATATTATGGCTAAAAATGTGAATTAATATGAGAAAAGGAGAGTTTTAAAGGTTGGAGGATAGCACAATGAACTTCAAAATATACCTATTGATGGGACCCATCAAACAACACCCTCTTATCCCTATCTTTACTCATCCCATCTTGGATTAAGGAGGTCCGTCAAGAATGGTTTTCCCATCAATCTCTTTCCTATCTAATCCAAAGGTTACAAGAGGATCCTAACCCTTCAATGGGTTACACTTGGTAGGTAGATATTCTTCGATATAAATATCGTGTGGTTGTCCCCCCTAACTCCACTCTCAAACCACACATCCTAGAAAAGTTGTACTCCTCTCCTATTACAAGACTTTCAAGTTTTCAGAAGACTTATGCTCATGCACATTGCTCTTTTTTCGGTAAGGGATGAAATAAGACATTCTTACATTTGTAGTTGAATGTTATGTTTTCCATTGCAACAAAGGGGAACAATGAAGACACAAAGAACCTTATAACCATTTCCACTACCTATTTCTATATGGATAGATGTCTCAATGGACTTCATTACCATTCTCCCTAAATAAGGAAAGAAGTCGATCACCATAGTGATATTTGATTGACTCTCTAAATATGCCCATTTTTGTGCATTTCCAAACTGGTTCACTCCAGCTCAAGTGGCTCAATTCTTCATGGCTCAAATTTTCAAATTGCATGCCATGCCTACCTCTATTTTGTCTAATCAAGATCCCACATTCACCAAAAAAAATTAGCATGAGATTTTCAAGCTACATGGCACACAAATCCAAACCACAATTGAGTTACCTCAACAATAGATAGGAAAGTGTTTGTCAAGCATTAGGAGAGTTACCTCACGATGCAAATGTTTTACACGAAGGCCACAATCGACAAAGATTGGGGAAGCAGGAGACCACTGAGTAATTAACACTAAAATTTATTTTCATGCATTGGGTGTTTGAAGTGGATGAAACCTCATAGCATCCTGGGAGATGGGATTTACGAGTTGGGAAATACTCTCATCACATAAAATGAAATTCACACCCCAGAGGCTTGGCAAGGTAATTCCAAAGGACTAATGTGAAAGGACAAAGAACGTGGTGGTGCGTTGGTATGGCGGAAACCATAGTGGAAGTTGCAAGTGATGTAATAGCGCCAATAGGAAAATGGGAAGATACATGCGACATTTCTTGTTGATGTGGTAGGGTAATATTGGTTAGACTTTAAATGGCCACAATGTTTGATTCGGGTGTTGAATTTTGATATACTTTATATTTATGGAAAGATCTCATTGAGTTGTATGTGATGGTGTAGTCCAAATTTGATTTCGTTAACTTTGGAGAGGGCGAAATTTTTGCAATCCCATTTACATAATGAGACCATGTAGGTCAGGTTAGGATAAAGTAACACATCCCATTCAACATGGAAGGTTCAAGGGGGTGGGAGGTAGTGTTACACTGCAAATTCTCCCATAGCCCTTACCCCTCTCTCTAAGACATTTCTTACTTACCTAGGTTATTTTTTATTTATTAGGTTGATTTCACACTTGCTATGTCAATTTGTACCTATATATGTGTTTCCTATTTTGCACAAGCCATACAACTATTAATTTTTAGAGTGGGAGGTTTTACAAGGCCATACAACCACTTTCACATATCAGAGAAATATTTATGTATGTTGTATGACAATACATGGTTTAATGGGAATCTCTCTCTTTCTTGGGAGAATTACATTGGATGATAGAATGTTGATTAGAGGCCAACTCTTCTTCCAATTTGTTTTCTTTTCCATTTTATTAATTTCCATCCCCTTGGGCATAACATTGATATTTAAGAGAAGGTGTCTTATTCTAACATTCTAGTGCAATTGTGTTATAATTAATTAGAATCCATATATTTTCCTTTGGTAACCACACAACATAATAACCCATTTCATACATCTAAATTAAAGAATGGGCAACCCTTGTAAATTTAATGAATGGTGTTTAGAGTTGCATTCGAGATTGTTGTTTAGTGAGTATTGAGCTATTTGTATGTGTAAACCCTCAAAAATTAATCATCAACCTAGGGGTCCATATACTTATAAGGTACAAACACATTACATGTAGGATTAAAGCCTAAGCTATCTTGAAGGAATAACAACTAAAAACACTAAAAATAACAATTACATATTACTTCAAAGAAATCATTACTTCTTCTTAAAATTGAATCTTAAATTGGGCTTAGTCGGTTCAGGTGAGAGTAATGTAACCATGACATTTAAATTCCATTTGCCTCACAGACACTACGTTTCCATTCTACATTCAATTGAGATGAAGAACTCATTGTATTTTGATACCAATATTAGCACATAAATAAAATAATGATCTAAAAACAATCAAGATGGAAATCCTACAAATCTATCCTTTGTACATGTAGATATGCTTCCTGAGAAGGGGGGCCTATGTCCTTGGGAAGCAAGCTACCTAGAAACACTAAACAATACTCCAACAACAAAACCACAAAATAATATAACTCAAAATATCATTACATCAAGGAAATATTTTTACATACATACATTGTTATATCTCCCATCCTTTGTCCTTTATACCACATTACAAAGTCTAATACATATTTATAAGAATATCTCAGCTATGGATAAGGTCAATGTCCCTAATCTCATGGGTCATAGATCAAACAATACATACACTATTTAAGGTTTTAATATGATCCTAATCCTCATAAAAGAGCAAGAGCGTCCTTAGATTGGATCAAAATGATAAGTTGTGTCTTCATAAATTAAATGAGCATGAATCACAAGGCTCCACACTAGTTGCCATCAGATATGGTCCCTCTGACTCACGGGATCTGCATATCTCTTCCCATATAACATAGTCAAGAATAACCAAATACGTTGCCATAGTTGAATCTAAGGATATGGTTGGCTCAACAGATTGTAGAACTCCCAAAATGGGTCATTCGATCTCATTCATAGGAATGAGATCAAAGACTTCAAACTATTGATGAACTAGAAAAACAAACTATTGATGAGCTGGCAAGATTATTATTGTTCACTATGTATGAATCTTTGTTTCATATAGAGGTATGTTTAACCAAATCATTGATCGTGGCTTCATGTTTCTTCCTGAGTACTTGGGTGAAAATGGAACAACACAAAACCATCTCAGGCCCCTACTTTAAAAAACCCATGTGCTCGATTCTCATCATGATAACTAGACATATGACAACAATGAGGTAGGAACATGAACTATATTCTACGAACAATACCTGAACTGGACGAATATGAACCCTTCACCTAACATAGGAAGTGATCCTCTGCATTGATCATCATTAGTAAAATATTATGTAAACCTCCTTAAAACATTGCAAATAAAGGAAATATACTAAATAATTAACAATTTACCTTATTATGCTCAGGGTTAAGGTAGTGGTCTTAAGATGTGCATATTGGAGAAGATAATGATAGAAACTAAGTAAAAGCATGAGTAATCATAGGGTAAAAGGTGTGTGAAACTGCGTCAAAAAGGAAGCCCAACATGAGTTACAGATTTTAATGTCTAACTATACTTAATTTCACGTCTAAACTAACAAATAACCAACTCCACATCAAATAATATTTCCCTTCTTGTATAGTGCACCTTAAAAATTGAGAGATAACCATAACACTTCTTTATGAGAAGAGCATTAATTTGATTATTGGTGTTTCCCTTCTTATGTAGTGCACCTTAAAAATTGACACTTCTTCATGAAAAAACATTTATTTGATTATTGGTGTTTAACCCAAATAAAATTTACCAATAATTGACATGATTGGCTAAAGGGTTTTACCCGACTTTTAAGAAAGTTTTAAATTCACCAAACTCATGATCAAAATAAAATTAGAACACATATAACTATAACAATATTCTGACATTCATGACTTTGATGAATTTAGCTTATTTAAATATTCATATACAAAGGAATCGAACTAAAAGTTTTTAGTGATTAAGTAATTACCCGGTTCTCATCATTATTAGCATTTTCAAATAGTTATTTCCAGCAAACAGCACTGAACAATTTATTTTATTGATATATTTGAGTTTTACAAGTTTGTACACATTGAGCAAACGTTAAGGTGCATCAGCCTTCGAGCCTTTTCGAAGCCAACAAATGTAGGAATAAAATTGTTAATGAAATGAGTGAATTAAAATTGTTTAATCAGTAATCACATATAACTAATTAATAATAATTTATTTTATAGCCATTTTTAAAATTAATCTATTAATAATAGGATTAGTATATTTATTGGGGGCATGTCACACTACAAAGGGATTATTCTTTGAAATGTCTTTCATATAGCATCTGGGACGAAGGTTTAATGAGAAGTGTTTCATCTCTTTCTTTTAATATATTTATAATACTTAATAATAATTGTTGAGTTATAATCTAAATAATAGAAATAATTTATTTTGGTTAATCTTAAATTTGGATGAATAAATTAAAATATTATATTTTTAAGAAAATTAATAATCTAAATTTGAGAAATAAAAAATTATATAATAAAGTCAAATTTGTAAAGAAGGTAAGGTCTTGTGCTTAAATTTGAGCGAGGGCATTGACTAGTCGCGAGGAGTGACTTGCCTAGGCCAAGCCCGCTCACCTTTAAGGTCGGCAGAGGCCGCTGGTTGGTAAAGTGGGACTCGTAAAGACTGTAAGGTCTTGTTCTCAAACTTGAGGGAGCGCGTTGACTAGCCGTGAGGAGTGACTTGCCTGGGCCAAGCCTGCTCATCGCAGAGACGGATGGTTGGTAAAGTCGGATTCGTAAACACAGTAAGGTCTTGTGCTCAAACCTAAGCGAGGGCGTTGACTAGTCGCGAGGAGTGACTTACCTGGGCCAAGCCTACTCACCTTTTAAGGTCGACGGAGGTCGCTGGTTGGTAAAGTCGGACTCGTAAAGACGGTGAGGTCTTGTGCTCAACCCTGAGCGAGGGCGTTGACTAGTCGCGAGGAGTGACTTGTCTAGGCCAAGCCCGCTCACCTTTAGAAGGTCGGCGGATGCAGCTGGTTGGTAAAGTCGGGCTCGTAAAGATGGTAAGGTCTTGTGCTCAAACCTGAGCAAGGGCATTGACTAGTCATGAGGAGTGACTTGCCTGGGCCAAGCCCGCTCACCTTTTAAGGTCGGCGAAGGTGGTTGGTTGGTAAAGTCAGACTCGTAAAGACAGTAAGGTCTTGTGCTCAAACCTGAGTGAGGGCGTTGACTAGTTGCGAGGAGTGACTTGCCTGGGCCAAGCTCGCTCACCTTTTAGCCCCACAGGGGTAGGAAAGTTGGTAATCACATTGCGGTGAAGTTCGTTAGAAAGGCGGGCTCCGTACTTAAGGTCACGAGTTCAAATCCCTCGGATTTACCTTGGAGCTATATAGAGGGGCAGGCGCAGCCCAGTGGTTATAGAGGTAGCAGTCAGAATCGACCCCATGTAACGCAAGTCGCGAAGCTGCCCCTGTTGCCGATTCCACTGTAATATATTATATATATAATATATATATATTAATATAATACATATATATATATTATACATATATTGAATATATCATAATAGTCATATAAATTAAATAGTTAATAAAAGTATATAGCAATCAAAATAATTATGTGTTGTTTGTAATGTTGATCACAATTTCATGCCGATAATGAATTTATCTCTAGAATCTGGTGAAAAATCTTTAAGAAATTTGATTGTGGGAGTGTTTAAATTGCTTTTTGATGGTAGAAATGGATTTAGGACCATCAAGAACCCCTGGGCACCCAATACTCTGAAGCTTAGTAACTTTTAACTTAGATTTTCAAAACCTTCTGCCATATTTTCTCAAAATCATGTAAGAATTTCTATTATTTTATAAGTGAAATCATAACCTATTTAGAATAAACAATTTATAATAACAAAGCAACAACAAAAACAAGAAAAAAAAAACATAAAAAACATTATTAAACCCTTAATATTATCTATTAGATTATATCTATATAAAAAAATATTCTCATATTATTGAT
>APFE030514327.1:0-24320 GCA_000404065.3 Pinus taeda
CAGAAAAATTCTTCCTTTGTAGGGAGGTGAAGCAAGCAACTTCATCGGGGTATTTTCGAGGCTTGCTAGTAGTGGAGCAACACCAGAGATGAAAAATTATACTCTGGATATCATAAACTCTTCGTGCACATTACCCTTTCTTGGATTGAAAAAATTGTGATATGTCATATCATTTTGTGTTGAACCAAATGACAGAAAGTGAGATACTATGTATATAATGGGGTTGAAAGGGGGGAGTCAAGGTAATATAATTAGTGAATCAATACTTCTTGAAATTTTGACCCTTTAACAAAAAATCCATTCCTAAATAGATAAGTTGAAGCTCACTTAGTGTGTCACCAAGTGTTGTCATTGTTACAACACCCTCCAAAAATTTCATTACATTCAAATTTTGGAGCCCATTTCACCATCGTATTTAGTGTCGCCTTGGTCGTCAAGTGTCATTTTATCTCATTCTCTATGTTTCAAGTGTTCTTGGGTATCCTCACGTGTCGTCGCATTGATTAAAACATCTTTAGTGTATTTCATGGTCGTAACACCTTTGTTGTTGTAAAACGACACTTTTTTGTCGTAGTCGCACACACTTCATCTGTCCTACTCGGGGAATGTATGTAAAGTGGTGTTTTGATGTATACTTATCCTTTTTTAAGCTTTTCTAGGTTTTCTTGATAAGTCAGTATGTGTCGCACAAAAAATTTTGTTGCAAAGTGAACCCGTTAAGGAAAGGAGCGCATGAGCACACTCTTAAGCCTTGAACAGGAATCCATCGTTATTAAGAAGTGTGCCATGTGCCATCCAAGAGAAAATAACACAATCATAAATCATATTTCCCTTTCCTTATTTAGAATTATTCCCTTTAGAAACCAAGTCTTCATTGAGTGCACTCCTTCAACCCGAAGGAGTGCACCATCCTTGATCACATGAGAAATTCCTGAACACCCAAAACTCAAGTCCTTCATCCTTCAGCAATGTATCATGTGCTCTCCTTGGCATTTTCATTGCATGAGTGCACTCTGAAGCCCTAAATCTTCGTCCTTCATCCTTTGACAATGCGCCATGCACCCTCCTTGCCATCTTGAGCACATGAGCGCACTCCAAATCCATGGAGCCTCTCCCTTTAGCCTCTAGCTTTGTGTGACATGTCCTCCTTGTCTTCCTTGAGCACACAACACACTTATGAAGCACAAAGCCTTCTACTGCATCTTTTGAACTTGCGACATGTGCCCTCCCTTGATTTCCTATTTCTATTGAGCACATGAGCTCATCTTGAAGCCTTGAAGCTTCTCCCCTTCAACCCTCCAGCCTTTCAAAGTGTGCCCTTGCACCCATAATCTCTTTTTACTCCTATCAAGCACACTATTAATGCATTGACATGAATCCTAATTGAAACATGTTATAATAGGATATTTTGAGGCTGATGCGTGCTTGTCATGAGTGATTTCAGTTATAGGTATCTCAGGAAACATGGAAGGCATGTATGAAGAAGATCAGGAAAAAAAGGAAGATAAAGGAAGCATTAAAGAACAAAAAACACATCAAAGTCTTAATGATCGAAGCACCCTGAAGACTCTATAAGATTAAATACCGTTTGGAGCATGAAGACATCAACAATCAGAATTTGCATCCAAAACAAAGACAAGAGTGGCAACCATGTCACTATTTATGAATGTCCATGCCATCGGTCACTATTAGTCCCAGTCATCAAGGATAGTGACTTGTCACGTCTTCATCACATGATGATGTGGAAATTATGATGTGAATATGTAATCATTGTAAAGACAACTAAGTGGAAGTCTAAGATTCATGTATGGAAAAGAGAGCCATGGAAGACAAAAGTACATGTAATACCAGGAGTCACATGTAATTTCAAAAGTTATTTGGAAGTCCAAAGGTTGTAGAAGTCCAAAGGTAATTGGGACTTGGAAATTCAAGAGTCACGAGGATGTGAAAGGTCTTTCCTCAAGCAATAAAATGATCCTCATTACTCATGCAAATGAATTTTAACCTTGGCTTCTCCCATAAGGCATTAGAGAGATAGAGTTAGTACTTTTGGGGAGTAACTGAGTGGTTAGAATGCTCCTCTAGTGGAGCTAATGATGTTCATTGTACTAGTGTATCTTGGAACTTTTTCTTAATACTTGAAGCCTCTCAGCCAACACATTTTCATATATGGATTGTTGATGTTTCAAGACTACTCTTTGAACATGTATGATTCATGTTCATTTTCACATGTATTGAAGTAATTGAACTATTTTGGTGACTTTGGTGCTTAACATAATGGAAATGTGTTGTAATGATTATAACACTCGTCGCATCTATGTGAACTATTTTTCTTAATGTAAGACAAGTCTTTCCCATTCGTGTGTGTCTCCATTAGGGTAATATTATTGCTTCTCTCTTAGACTCTCACTTTATTTCCCTTATGCAGTAAAACGACCTTGATACATTTACGATTGAACATTCACAAGGCACACTCTCTCGCTCATTCAAAAGAACATGTGCACTTATCTCTCGTGCTAACTATTAAAGCCAAGGCATATCTTTAAAGAAAACAACAACTGGGTTGCATTCCATATGGGATTCCTACATCAAATAGAGTGAGGTATAATTAGGACCTCATATTATGGAGATCCCTGTATGTTGGTGGTATCTAACACCATCAACACCTTCCACTTACAAAGACTCATGATTCTAATTTCTTTTTGGGGGTTTCTCCTGTAGGTGAGGTTGTGGTCTCAATTTTGAGTGTGGGGAAACTTTAAGAGTTTGGTGACTTCTAGCTTCCACTTTGACTTATTCTCACTCTCTTTTGCTTTCAAGGTGCAAACACTACTAGGGGTTTCCATCCCTATTACTTAATGTCAAGTTTCTAGTTATCACTCGAGTTTTTTTTGAATCTTAGGTTTTGTAATGTTAACACCCTTGATAGTGGAATTTTTCTTATGGAAAGTGTGAATTTTTGTTATGAATTTATGACTAGTTAAGATTTAGGTGCCGCAGGATACCTTTGGTCTAGCAGACTACTGTATTCTTTTTCTCCATGAAATTAGGGTATAAAACTTCAATTCCTTTTGTAAAGGCTCATGAAATTAGGTTATAAAACTTCATGTCCTTTTGTAAAGACTCACGATCTTCTTTTGTAACTTTAATTTCTAGATTATTAAAATAGTTTCTTGTAATGCAAGGGAATAATTTATGATATTGTTTTTGTAAATTTGAAAGGTTGTTTGTGGAGTTCTTAATTTTAACTATGTTATGGAGATATTCGCTTGCCAACGTAGATTAAGTACTTGTTTTCTCATCAATGTTGATACTTCTATCACATGACCACATTACTTTTTTATAAGTTGGTTAACTAGACTAGGGTTTCTTCTTGAATTAGTTGCATACATAAATAATTATGCTAACTGTGTAAACCCTTGGTGTTAGTTTTCGATTCTGATTTATTCGTTGTAGAAATGCTATATATGAAAATTACCTTTGTTAATTCCACAAATATTTTTTGGTTTATGTTAGTGGCTATTTTTCATAGTTTCGCTTTTTTATATTTCGATATTTATGCTTGTTCCTATTTCAATTAAAGGCGTGTAGAGTTAAGGGGTTGTTCTAGGGCTACTAGTAACCCGACTTGGCCCCAGAACTAACTCAAATCTCTTCGGGGTTATGAAATTCTTTCACCATAGTATGTTCAACAATATAATAGTTTACAGTTACCTGCTACAACCCCTGTGTACAAAATTTCATCTCAACTCAAGGTTAACTATTTCTTGGGATTGTTTTAAGGTTGTCGTATTTATTGACTTTGCCTAAGAACTAACCTCGCTTCCTCATTAAATTCTATTAGTCCCTTCTTAAATCTAATCTTAAACTAATTGTGAAACATTATATTTCACTAGGTTGTCACATCAGATCTTCTCATTTTCCAATCTAATTTAACCTAAGATAACTCACCCAACACTTTTAGAAATTTTCCATAAATAGCAAAAATAATCACAACCTTGATACAATATTTAGCATAAAAGATAGATTGTACTATACTTATTTGTTCCTCTGTTGTTTCCTAACTGATGAACCACAATGTCACAGAGAAGGGAATGCTCCTCCCAACCGATGAGTCAGTCTCCATACTATGCCTCTCCCCGAGTCAGCTTCATTCAGGTTAGGTTAGAATAAAGATCTCCACAGAGCCACCCCGAGACTATTTGATCCCAACCATACGTAGTCTAAGATTCTTATGTTGAGTACTAGACCCCACTAGGAATTCCACTGGTTGAACCCTCTAAAAAATTCCTCACAATGATAATGTCTTCCAAATTTTATTCTCAATCCTCTTCCCTCAAGGTACCAATGAGCCAGTCTCAATACTATGTCTCCCCCCAAATCAACTTCATTCAAGTTAGGTTAGAACAAAGATCTCCACAAAGCCACCCTGAGACTATTTGATCCCAACCAGACATAGTCTAGGATTCTTACATTGAGTACCAGATCCAGTCAGAATTCCACAGGTTGAACCAACTCAAAAATTCCTCGCAATGACAATGTCTTCCAAATTTATTCGCAATCTTTTTTCCTCTAGGTTAGGTTCCAATATTTCCCAGGAGGAGTTGGGCAGGTAACCACGTTACCCATAATTGTTTCTAATCACTTGGATGTGAACTCTCTTATCATTCTTCCCAATGTAACTTTGTAGTTAGTTACATATAACACTTTATTATTTTTTTGGCAGGTAACCACCTTACCCATAATTGTTTCTAACCACCTGGATGTGAGCCCTCTTATCATTCTTCCCAATGTAAGTTTGTAGTTAGTTACATATAACACTTTATTATTATTTTTAGTAAGTTAAACTGACAAAATATATATACATATTCGGCCTGCACACACCCCACAAACCAAAAGTTTACTTAAATAAATATTTACATGTACTTACAATGGGATATTACAATTGATTATTTTTTACTTTGATAAAATTAAGTTATTTTTGTAGGCAACATTTTAGTTTTGTATGAATTACAATTTAACGAGGCATTTCACACTTAATAAGAGTTCATTGTGTTTATTCAATTTCATATTTTTGAAAACAATATTATATGATTTTTTACACTATAGACAAAATCTAATCTAACATTTTTTGAGGAATCAGGTGTCGGTAAGTTTTATAGTTGGGCTAGTTTGTAAATAATTTTATTCTATGTTAGAGATTATAAAATTTAAGAATTTTTGAAAAACAAACATAGTTTAATTGAAGATTTAAACATGCTAAAAAAACTTTATATTTTTTGGTTTTCTGAATTTTTTTCCTTTTGTAATTGATAATATTATTGTATAAATATTTTTGTCTTAAAAAAATTCAATTAAATTAAAATAAAGCATCTTACTCTGAGGCAATCCTGGTGATCAAAGCCACATATAATCGTCGAGGCCCTCAACTTCCAAAATTTGACCATGAGCACCAGTTTCCACCTTTAGTATAGGTTTTGTCATTTTAAGGCTTGTCTTTGAGCGATTGACTGTGCCACATCAGAGGTCTGGTGTCAAGGACTTTCATTCCCGGGGAATCAAATTGAAGTGATTTTTTCTTATTCTAGGTTTTCTTCGCGGTTTTTCCATATGTTTATTGTACTCCGTTTGTTAGATTTCGAAGCAGAGATTCAGGAGGCTTGATTTCTCCAACTTTTCTGTACTTCAAATTTAATCTTTGCAACCTCGAATTTATTTTTGAAAAGTCGAGAGCCAACTATGCCAAAGATTTTGGCTAGAAAATCAATCCCTCTAGAAAGTCAACGTGACGACACCTGTAGGGTTTGTTCAAAGCCCGTGGATTGAAAAGAAGATCTGATTCAACAAAGTTGTGGCCTTGAAGTAACAATTAACAACTTGATCTCTAATCCTTTGCATCCAGATCAAGTTTACAATTCAAAGGATTCATATAGCCTTCAAAGGGAGAAGTTGGCGCAGAAGTGGAAAAATGTAGTTGAAATTTTTAGGGCATTTATGAGCAGCTCAGTGTGGTGAGCAGTGTGAGGAGTGTGATCAACAGTATGAGAAGAGCAGTGTGGGTAATAGTGAGAGCAGCGAGCAGTGAACAATGAGCATTGTGAGAGTAGGGAGTTTTTATGTAGCAGAAGTATCAAATAATGAGAAAGTAATAGCAAATGCATTCAAACATGACAAAGGAACCAAAAATTTTAGAACATGTGGAGACAAATGATTTAGGACAAGTAAAAGTTGCCTCATCCACCAAAGCTGGGAAGCGGATTTGGGTCAATGCCAAAAAATATCAGGGCATTTTAAAACGAAGAATAGCCCGTCTAAAATGGGAGAAAACAAGGAAGAAACGGTCTAAAAGGAAAAGTAATCGAGCTCTTTGCAAAAAGCACTCAAACAATCTCCTCCACAAGCATGTGGCAACAAGAAGTCCAAAGGAAAAGTCATTGATGATTCTACCTTATATATTCCGACATCCACACCTCTCACCTGGTCATCTGATCTTTATGTGAAAGAATTTTTAAATGCAAAACAAAGGTTGGAGGTTTTAGAAGCTAAAGGGCAGGAAAGAGATCATAAAATTCAGATAACAACAGCTGAGAACAAGGCATTAGCAGCAAGCAATAAAATTTTAAAATAACAAGTGGCATTGCTACAGGAAACTCTCCTGATAGCGAAGACAAAATGGCAACACATGAAGGTGGATGTGCCATGAACAAATCCATAGTGGAAAGTACAGAGGTGGTGAATATGAAATCATCCCAGGATAAAGGGAAAATGATTGCCCAAATAAACAACCATGAAGAGAATGCAAGAGAAGAAACGAAAGGAGATTCCACCAAATTTTCCAAAACTTGGGCTCAAGTTATTAGCAATTCTACTAATAAAGAATGAGAAACAAATATTCAGGTTTACAACATGCAAGATAGTGAAGGAAAGGAAAGACAAAATATGGCAGCAAACATAATTATTAAAGGGGTGAAAGACTATGGGAAAAATGAATGTATTCTTGACCTTGCAAGAGACTTTTTGAAAGATAAGGTGTTATGGCAAGGGAAAATATGCCAAGCATGGAGAGTGGGTAAGTTTATTGGGGAGAGAGCTAGGCCCATAAAAGTCATTATGCCTAGTTTGCGTGATAAATATATCATTCTAAGAAAGAAACATCTCTTGAGGGGTTCTCGTTTTTTCCTAGAAGAAGATTTAACTGTAAAAAAAACAAGAGGAAAGAAGGGAGGAAATTTTAAAGGTTAGGGCAACAAGAGATGGAGGAAAGAGAGCATGGATTTATAAAGGAAAAGATGTGATTGTAATTTGGACCTCCTTCCAGAATAGAGCAGCAAGATGGTAACAAAGAAGAGGCAACAAACTCTTCAATAGGAAATCAAAAAGCAAGGTCGGTATGGGAAAACAGGGACAAAGACTCAAATGTGACTCTTGAATGTCAAAATAAATAGCAATCAAGTCATACCCAGGTTTCCTTAAGATTAGTTTGTTGGAATTGAGAGGTTACCCATGTAGACGAGGACCTAGGTTAGGGCCTATTGTGGAAAATCGAGACATAATTTACCTCATAGAAACACATGAGCATGAAGGGTGCAAGACACCTTTGTTTGAAGGATATTGGAAGATGGTAGTGTGGAACAAGGCAATAGGGAATGGAAATGGACACGGGGGTATAATGGTTTTAGTAAGGGAGAAAGAAGGTCGTCTCATTCAGTTAGAAATAGAAGACTCAAATAAGCAATTCATTTGGTTTAAAATATCAGAAAATGGAAACCACATCAGAATTGGAGCATGCTATTTTGCGTCGCAGGTTTCAAAAATCTACAAAGGTAGAGGGCTTGACAACAAAGATCCATTTTCAGCTTTAAAAGCGGATATTGCAACATAATCACAGCTAGGTGAAGTCCTTATAGTGGGTGATTTCAATGCTATGGATGCAAGTGAGAAAGCTAGCATTCTTTTTTGTAAAGATGATTGTGACCCAATTTGGCTTATAGAAGAAAATAATCATTAGCGGGAAAGAATTTCAGAGGACAAGTGCTACAATCTCTTTGGTGAAAAATTGTTTACTCTATGTGGGGCCTTTGATTTAGTCATTTGTAATGGCTTGACTAGATGGGAAAATTTCAGTAATTTCACTTGCAATACTTACAATGGAGCAAGTGTGGTAGATTATGTAATTTGCTTGTGTGGTTTGTGTGAGAAAATGGAAGAAGTTTTGGTTGGAGATCAGCTGTGGGATTTGAAACCAGATCACAAGCCAATTTATTTATGTTTCTCTTGGATTGGAAAGAAACAATTAGAGTAAAAATTCAGCACATCCAACAAAATCTCCGACAAAGCAGAGTTCTTTTGACCCGAGAAAATTGTAATACCTTCAAAATGACACTAGAGAGGCTCTTCGAGAAGGAAAAAATTACAATTCATAGCTTCAGAGTCATGAATTAACACATTTAATTCAATGCGCACTTGCAAAGTGCAAAAGAACAAAAATTAAGAAGTGTGAAAAAAATTGCTTTCCGGTTAATGCTTGGTTTGACGAGGAATGCAAAAAGGCAAGGAGAATGTGGAAAGATTCAAACAAGGATAACATAAAGCTCAAATCTTACACGCATTTATTAAGCAAGAAAAAGGCCAATTTCATGGTTTCAAGGAGGGAAGAACTAATCTTCCTTGGGAAAAATAATCCCAAATTATTTTGGAAGGAGCTCCAACTGAAAAAGATACAAATTGGAAATAATATTATAGCTTCTAAATGGTTTGACTATGCAAGAAAACTCTATGGGCAGGTTCCCAAGGTTGACCCTCCACCCTTGGTCAGCACTGATACTGAACTCTTCACGGTACAAGAGGTAGAGATGGGTATCAAGAAGTTGGGTGTTGGAAAAGCAAAAGACTTAATTGAACTCCAAGAAAAATATCTAAAGTGGGGCTAAAAGATTCTTTCACCTCACATTACAAAAATCTTCAACAACATCATACAACAAGGGCTCCCCATAGATTGGACAACTAGTCTAGCAATACCTATTTTCAAGAGTGGTGACATCAATAATCCCTCCAATTATAGGACCATCATGATAAACCCTTTATTTGCAAAGCTATTTGGAAGCATGCTAGAAAACAAAATTAACAAGTGGGCAGAAGACAGAGATAAGCATGCTAAAGGGCAAGCAAATTTTAGACCTAAACATTCCACAGTTGATCATTGCATAGCTTTAAGGCACATCATTGAAAAGGTTTGGGAGAAAAAGGAAGAAGTATTTTGTTTCTTTGTTGATTTCAGAAAAGTGTTTGACTCGGTTCCTAGGGATAAAATTTGAAACAGAATGGAGGAACTTAGGGTTCCTAAAAATTTAAGAGTAGCGGTGCATACATTGTATGAAGAGTTTCAGCAGGCATTTCTGAAAGTTTAGAAGTGATATCGGGGTCAAGCAAGGTTGGCCACTGTCTCCTACCCTTTTTGATTTATACATCAACAAGCTTGAGGTGTGGTTAAATTCACAAGGGGGTGATGGTATCTATTTGTGCAAGTTTGTTATAAGGCTTCTTTTGTATGCAAATGACCTTATTCTGAATACTAAATTGGTTCTTGGTTTGCAAGAGCACTTACTATCCCTTGAGCATTTTTGTAGAAGTGTGGGGATTTAAATCAATATCAACAAAACTAAAGTAGTGGTCTTCTCTAAGAAAAGAAAACATAACCAGCATAAGTTCTACTTTGAAGGCAACATTCTGGAAGAAGTTGCGGATTACAAATACCTCATAATAGACTTCAACAAAAATCTGAGTTGGAATTGTTGTAGAAAGAAAAGAACTTTGGGGGGTTGGAAAGCATTTTATGCTTTTCAAAATAGGTGTAGAGAGGCAGAGTTAAGGGACTGGAAAACCACTCAAACTCTTTTTGGGCTTCTAGTGATTCTGTTGATTCTATATGGTTGTGAACTGTGGTCTAGCAGTACCTCTGACATGTAGTGGAGACAAATTGAGAGAATTCAGAAGCGTTTGATTACAAACAAATTTAAGACTAGAAGTTCAGTTCCTTATGATATCTTGTTAACAGAAACAGGGACTGCTCCTATTGAAGCAATTGCTATGGTGCAAGTCAAAAGGTATTTAAAATAAATTGAGCAAATGGAAGAGGGTAGATGGCCTAAGGTTGTATTTAATGATAGATTGTGCAAAAGCAAAAAAACTTGGATGCAACAAAATAACAAATGCCTTAGTAAATGGGGTATTTTCTTGAACGTGTGTCCCATAAACAACAAAGAGATAAAGACTTTTGTTATGGAAAAGTTCCACAAACGTACTTGGGATAAGGAGCTAGAAAGAAAGAAAAATTACTATATTGAAGTGTTTAATCCCACTCATAATCATCAACCAAAAGCATACATAGAGGCCAATATCTCTTGGAGAACCAAAATTCTTATTGCTCAGTTAAGGACTAATTCTCATCAACTCTGTTGTGAAACAAGGTGCTGGAAAAGGCCAAAGGAAGTGTGGGAGGAAAGGGTATGCATATTTTGTTCTTCCAGAAAAGTGGAAACAAAAAAACATTTCATTTTAGAATGTGAGGCCTTAAAAGACAATAGGGAAATTTATGCAGGTATGCTCGTAGCTAGCTCTTGGGATAATCTATTTAGCGAGGGGTTTGTTGAAAATCTGGGAGCATTTATTTTGAAGCTTCATAGAAAAAGGCCGAATACATCAAGTAGATGAAGAAGCAATCTGTCCCATAGGCTATCTTTAACCTCGTGGACGTTAAAATAATTTCTTTCTTTCTTCATTTCTTCTTTTTTAAATTAATTTAATGTAACTTAAATAACAACATTTCCGAAATATACTAATCGATAAAACTCTCAACACAAAAATGAAAACATTTAAGATCATTAAAATAAAAAACAAATTGGATGATATAAAGGTTTACCTACTTCAATGATGCCATCAATTTACAGCATGCACTAATCTCCAAACCTTAGTGGTTACAACCCCTTTAAATAGTCTCTACAGAATGCTTTAAGTCAGTAACCCAACCTTTTCCTTTCACTAATTCTTCCTATCGGAACTATACAACCCCTTTATAACCCTTTAAGCCCTCAAGCGCGCATACATGTAACTACTCCTCTTTAACCTTGGTTTATTGGATTTATTACATGAATCCTTCAAATCAGTGCTGTAATGGTTATAAAACCTTAATAAAGGAATTATATATAAAACATGCGTAATTCACCTTTTCTCCGCTCATTCCATTGTCTTGGCATAGTTTCCGAGGACTTCCCTTTATCGCAATCAGGTATCAACCCCTCCATGGGTTGCATTACCCACTCCTTCCACTTCGCCGATATGCGATTACACTATCGGGACTCTATATGGGTGCTTTTTACACTAAATACCTATGCCCTTTGTTATATCGGAAATGCTGAGAAACATGGGAATACAAAGAAAAATTTGCTCCGATCACTTAGGCCGGATCCCAAATTTTATGCACCGGGCTTATAAATATCATCGGGTATGCCTCATCACCTACATCCAGACTCCTCTGATAGCCACCTTTCAAAGGTTTTGATGTGATCACTCCAATGAACACGTCGGCATTCGCCAATCAAAATCCGCCAATTAAATCTCCGTCGTTGATCTTTCCTATAGATCCAATGGTCCTCGCTCAATAGCTTGATTGCAATCAGCGTTTTCCCGAGGTTGGTGTTATTCCACTCACCGATTTCAACTCTGCTGATTCAATCTCTGTCGTTGATCTGTTGTATCCAACGGTCCCTGAGCGTCACTTCCTTAATCTTTCACTCCTTTGTTGTTCGGGCCTTTTACGCTTCCGCTGCGCCACGAGAAATTTTTCTCTATGTGTTCCTTCACCTTTTTGAGTTCTCTAAATTCACCTGCATGTATATATATAGTATAGAAGCTATGATTTACATTGAACTCATCATTTAACCATTTGAAACACACAGTTACATGGATTTGAATTTTGTCTTTGCACATAACAATTGAACAAAGGATATATTTTGAGGATCTATCTATCTCTGTGGTTTTCTCGCCTAACTCCATTGGCCCCTCTTACATTCTTCCCGTAGGCTTACAATCATACTCAATTCGGCTAACCCCCCACTCTTCATTCTTGTTTCCGTTTTAATACATCATTGGCAATTCCTTTTACGGTTTGTGGAACCGTTTCTCAGTTATGAGTCAGTTTCTTCAAAGTAATTCCTAACTGATCTTATTTGTCTTATTAAAAAAAACTAACAATGGTCGATTCAGCCTTCATTTAAAATAACACAAAATGAAGCTAAATGAAACAGAAATTTGAAATGTTTTCCTCTCTACTTATCAAAATAAAACAAAAAAAAAAGAGAATAACAAGAAAAATCTCCTAGTTGTCGCCTCTTCATTCAGGTGCTCCTACATCAGGCTCCCGAGGTAAATGAAATTCATGGCTCTTATCCATGAGCTCTTCAATAGAGTACCCAATTCTCTAAATCTGGCCAGCATCTAGCCAAGAACTATCTTCAATGGGATGACCCTTCCACTTGACTAGGTATTGCAAATATTCCTTCTGTCGAGTCCATCTAGCCACCTGGGTATCTAGGATCTGTTCGATATCTAGAGGCTTTGCTAGGGGCATTTGTTTAATCCATGTATCGCTCTCTTCCTGGGTGTCCCGTGTTCATATTTCTGAATTGTCTTCGTCCTCTATCACAATGTAGGATTACAGGTCTGCTACATTGAAAATGGTGAAATTCCAATGCCTGGGGGTAACTGCAATTGTTAGCATTTGCAGAAAATTTCCAAAGAATCCTGCAAGGCCTAATCTTTTTCCATTTTAACATGTTGTACTCACCTTTTGGAAACCTCTCTTTGCGTAGTTGTGCTAATACCAGGTCTCCGACGTTGAATTGCACCTCCCTCCTTTTCAAATCTGCCTTCTGCTTGTATCTTTGGCTATTGTTCTGTAATTTTAATTTCACATGTTCATGAAGATCATTGATTACCTTTGTAAAGTCTTCACCATCAGCACTCCTACACTCTAACTGACCCAAATCCCATAACTCATCTACTCCCCGTGAATGCATTCCATATAGGATTTGGAAAGGACAACTGCCTGTGCTTTGGTTGGGCGAATCGTCATAAGCAAACTCTGCTTGTGCAAGCACACGATCCCACTGTCGAGAATTTTATCCAACCAAACTCCTAAATAAATTTCCCAAACTCCGGTTCACCACTTCAGTTTGGCTGTCGGTGTATGGATGATAAGTTGAGCTGAAGTTTAGTTTGGTGTCTAATGTTTTCCATAAGGTTCGCCAAAAATGTCCTGTAAATTTAATGTCTTGATCGGAAACAATAGACTTTGGCAAGCCATGTAATTTGACTACCTCGGTAAATAACGAATTCGCTACATGTGTGGCATCACTAGTTTTCCTACACGGAATGAAATGTGCCATTTTAGTGAAATGATCCACCACCACCATGATGGAATTGAATCCCTGTTGTGTCTTCAGCAGACCTAAGACAAAGTCTAAACTGATTGAGTCCCATGGTCTGTTCGGAATGGGTAAGGACATATACATCCCTATGTTTTGGCTATGTCCCTTTGCAAGCTGACACATTTTGCATCTAGTTACAAACCTTTGTACATCTCTGCACATCTTTGGCCAATAGAAAAAGTGGCTCAACTGATCCAAGGGCTTGTCTATGCCAAAATGCCCAGCTAAGCCTCCACTATGCTTTTCCTAGATTAAGTTCTATCTCATAGTGTTATCACTTAGGTTGTTCCCCAGGAAAATTTTAAGGATGGAATACGGCCGAGGTAACCACAGACCAATCTTTTAGACGCGGATTCTAGCTAATATGTATCCAGATAGGGCTCTCTCTTTATGATTTAACTTTGTTTTTAGAAAGTTTTAGGCTAGTTATGAAGTACAAGGGTCTTGTTTTGAGTTTGGGTGGTGAGACTCAATAGAACAGTGAGGCAAAACTGAATAGTTCAGTCCATTGGGCATGATAGAGTCAAAGAAGGATGGCTTCCTGGATTTGGTTTTTAACAGAGGATGGCATCACAGAGCAAGGTAGTCAAACATGGAACAATTTAAAGTCTGGAATCAAATGGAATGGAGTCAATGGGTGAAGGGCAATTAAGAATCCTTCATCATGTTGACAGAGGGAAACTGAATGATTATGACCAAGAAGCAATTAAGAATTTCTTAGCATGTAATCAATATGATAGAATCAAGGGAAACAGGAGAAGTTAAGAATTCCTGTTTATGCTAATTCTAAAGAAAACATTAATAATAACAGAGATTGAACACAGAGTGCAAATAAGCAAATTCTGGGCTATTATTTTTCTCTATTATCTAGATCATGAAACATATATGATGTAGCAAACATAGAAACTATAAAACAAGAGATATAAGGGTACTCATTGATCCATAGTTCGACTCAAAAATTCTGTAACAGGTCCTCTGTATCAATTCTTCATCCAGTAGGCCGAACAACAGTTTGATCCCAACAACTTTTTATTCCAAAATTCAGATTTACAACAAGGTCTAGTGAAATCTACACATACCCCACCTCCTCAAAACTCTAAAGAAGGGGGTATTTTTATAACAAAATATATACAATAGGTACCTCATTAAAGCTTTGAGATAATATCTAAGTTTAACCTAAAGTAATTTACAAGCAAAGTAGAAAGGGCTAACTGATGTTGTGTTGGAAGCTGGCTCTTAGGGTTCAACTCACAGGTGTCTTCTGCAATAACTGTGCGCATCTGATAGTCTTTACCGCGCTTTAACTCTGATCTACTTTTCTTAGTCGGCTCCGATATTCATTAATTCTGATTTGATTTTCCTTTAATTATGCACTGATACACTTTAATGTTTGATCTGATACTCTTTAATGTGTTTTGACTTCTGCTCACCACTTTTCTGGCAAAAATGAGACTGCAATGTGTCTTTACACCGCCTTTCTCTGGTAAATCATGTCTCTGATGGTTCCCACTAGCTGGGGTATCAAATATCTCTGTTCATTCCTTTATTTCCTTTTCTGTGGGCTATGAAGTCCTTTGGCGCTGGTTCAAACTGTATTCAAAAGGAAGAAGACTGTATAATGGCAACTTTGGTTGAGGCTGCGAGCTCACCGTTTGGAGCTTTTCTCAGTCTAGAGGCGGTGAAAACACCGGCAATGTGACCTTGGTCCCTTTTACGCCTGGAATGCATGAGGGCACTGAATGAACATGTTGGATACCTATACCAATAGGTTTCATATTTCATGATTGGTGATCAGAGGTCCAAATATGCTCTGCTTTGAATGCAAAGATCCCATATTTCCACAAGAAGACAAGGTGTGTCTCAATCTTGATAGGAACTCAATTTTGATGGATGATCCAACAGTCTAAACTGGATCATGCCATGTTTTCAATTTTCATGTTGTAGAATAGAGAAAGAAATCTGTCCAAACTGTTAAATCTTGGCAGATCAGTAGCTAGGTAGAGAAGCTGAGGCTCCCAACTGTTTAATCTGGGGCCTGGAAGGAATAAGGGTAGCCTTAAATAGGAAATGAAAGCAAAAAGCCAATGTAAAAGAAAAGGCATTTAAAAGGGTTTGCTAGCCTAAATGCACCCTACAAGAAGAAATGAAAATGTTAGGCAAAATAGTTGGGTAGGTAGATAGGGTTGCAGAAGTGAAGCCTCTTTCAAGACCAAAGTTGCTAAACATCTACAGCAAAATCAACACACTGGAGCATGACTAACTTCCCTGTTTTCATTTCTATATCACTCATTACTAACACCCTTTCCCAAGCAGTACAGAGCACAAAAGTTTATGTCTTTGTCATGTTCTCATGGCCTTAAAAAGCCACATTTCTTGTGTAAAAGTCTTTTCATTTTGAACTACCATTTACACTAAGTTGTTTTCAAAAGAACTTGAGTGTACTGATCCTCATCCATATGTTCCCCCTACTTTAATAGCTAATCCTACTATGTAATTCCCCTATCTCACCCTTCCCTATTAATATTAACACCATGGTGTATAAACCCCAAATTTTCTATAAGTATCCCTCCCCTGGCATTATAGCCATATGTTCTGTTTAAAAGGGAATCAAAATGACACCTGGTCACTTTGATGAACCTCCCAGGTCACCCCCTCTCATTCCATGTCATTTTGTTCATTTGACCCTCATTTGCAAAGAAAAAATCCCAATAAAACCCCTCCTACCCATAACCCTTTTGAAAAAAGATGGCACAAGATTCCCCGCCCTAAAAAACCCTTTTTTCCCGTTCTCCGCCCTAAGACCCATTGTCTAAAGTTGAAAAAAAATCAAATTTTAATTAAAGACGCGCGGGCAAATAAAACCATAAAACCCAAAAGACTATAGTTTTTGCCCCCCCCCGCGCCTTTATTAAAATAAATGTCAAGTCAAAGGGCGGGTCCCCACTGCACAAACCCACCGGCATGTCCCGATCGCCGCCAGCCGTCAGATCTCCCGCCCTGACATCCAACGGTGGGCGGTTAATCCGCCTACGAACCTACCCGACCTTTTGCGTCCGGGGGATGGGCGGTATTACCGCCGTACCCCTGCCACGCGTCAGGCGCGGGATGTGTTCGCTGCCCCCCCCCTCCAAACCACTTACCGCCTGAGGGCCTGCCGGGGAAACCATTTACCGCCCTTCCCCTCACGCTGACATCACGCCTCCGTCAGCGTGACGTCACCCCACTCTTGACCGCTGCCGTGCTTCCACCTCACCCGGCCCCACGCATTGCTCTGACTACCCCGCCACCATGGCCATGCCACCTGGGCATCCATGCCACCTAGGCGTCCACGTCACCTGCCAGGTCATCTCCTCCGTACTTGGGCCCATCATGACGTCAGCATGATGTCATCACAAAAAAGCGCCAATTCGCCCGAAATGCATAAAAAGAGGTAAAAACCGTTGTTTTTTAACATTTTCTGCCAAACAACCTGGAGCTCAGCTGAAGGCGATTTTGATTTCCAATGGTCAAAAAGAAAAATTCATACGCTACAACTGTTGCTCCCTCCATTGTCGACTCAGCCATACACAATCCAACCACTTCGACCGCTGCAACTGCACATACGCCATTCAAACAGGTATTTCGCCGCAGGCACCCTCTTGCCCTCTCATTCTCCATGTAAATCCTGCTTCCTGCTTAAATACTACTGTAATTCAAGAAACCATATGGTTGAAATTCACCCGTGAAGCTGCCAATGAGACCTCTGTAACCACTACACAAAAAAACTTCCAGGGAAACCCGCGACCAGCTTAAAACTCTGCCTAAATTTTCCACAAAAGGGCAGCTACAAAGCCCAGCCACAAGCTAGAAGCACTGCATTGCATCCTCCTTCACCTCTGATAAGCAAAACCTCTGCAATTGACCAGCTATCCAGCTAAAAACACTCTGTTGTATTAAAAAAGAGTGCCCCACAGAGTAGTTAAGCCTGTGACAGCCCTTAGACTTCCAAAACTGCTCACTGCAGACAGAGAGCAGTAGACCCCTTCACACCAAGCTTGAGACATAGTGAAAGCTACCAGCAAAGATCAAAACAATGGCAGCTTCAGCTGCTCTGGATGCTTTACCCATTAACCCACCCAACAGAGAGCTAGAAGCTATACCTTTGGTGGATGATGATGCTCTCATCACAGATTTTGTGGCACAAAGAAACCATTTGCAGACATATTGTCAATTGAGGAACACTCACTTAGACGGCAGTGACCTATATGGGGTCTGGCAGTCCAATTTGCCCACTTATTTTCTGCCTTCTGTCAATATATTCCTAGAAATCATCCATCTGTGTGCAGAGAACTATGACCAGAAGCTCAGGGCTGTGAGGTCTCCATCTGGGAGCATCCTCTTCTACATAACTCCAGACTCCATCAATCAGATGCTCAATTACAAACAGACCCAGCTGCTGTACCCTTTCTCCTTGGACTTTTTGCTAGATGTGGGCTCCAGACTGTCGGATTCAGACATTGAAGCCATAGCCAGGAAATTCATGAAGGCAGACTGCCAGCCCTCTGGGCCACCCCCTTTCTCATATAAAGATTTCAATGAAGTGGGCAAGCTATT
Source organism: Pinus taeda (assembly GCA_000404065.3). Classification (NCBI taxonomy): domain Eukaryota; kingdom Viridiplantae; phylum Streptophyta; class Pinopsida; order Pinales; family Pinaceae; genus Pinus; species Pinus taeda. The sequence goes on from APFE030514327.1 coordinate 18,078, forward strand.
GGTGGACATGGTGACCTCTGTGCTGGGGTTCACCACAAATGAACATGTTGATATAACTGTACTGGTCATGCTGTCTGCATACAGCCTTATGAAGCCCCCTGCTATCAAATACAACTATGCCAAGTACATTGCCATCAAGATTCATGATCAGTTGACAAGACTGGACAGGGAGGCAATATTCAAATATTCCTCATACATTTACCACTTATTCTTGTATTATCAGACAGACAGCTTCCAATGCTCAATAAAGAAGCTAGACTCACAAGGGGAAAGAAGGTCTGTGATCTTCTGGTCTTCAGTCTTCCACCAGGTCCAGGATTCCCCTTACTCATACTGTGAGTTTATTGATCAATTTGTATATCCAGTCATCTGCCTGCTAAAGAGGACTCCCCCTGCAAGACTATCCAAGGATATGCTGAAGATTTTGCAGCTATCCAGAAGCTACAAAATTGGTGACTGGTACTTGTACCAAAACCACTCTGTCATCAAAATTTATGGCTGTGAGCTCTGTCCATACAGACTCCCAAAGTACGTTCCTATGAGGTTATTTGCTCTGGAGTACTATAGGCAACTGATAAACTCTGACCTAACACACTTTCACAGTGCCAAGAAGAAGGCCAACCTGAAATTCAGGGATCACCTAGACCCATTCACAATGAACAAAAAAGATGGTTGGCAAGAAGATGACCAAATACTAGGACAGCAACTCAAACTCAAGAGGAGTTTCTGGTGGGTCCCTTATGACCCTGAAGGTTTCATCAGTGCAAGGAGAGTCAAATATAGGCTGCATGCCTATAAACACACCCCCCTCCCTCAAGTACAAGAGTTTGCTAATCAGGATGAATGGGTGCCTGGATCAATAGTAGAAGAATTGACTCAGGAAGAATTAATGGAGCAAAATGTAAAAGACCTGGAAAAAACTCTTGACTTGGACTCTTGTCAACAGGTTTTCAAGCAGACAATCCAGACAGAAGAAGGCACCTCTACTGCACAAACAGCACAGGACATCCAGCAAGCTCCAGCAACAACTGCAAAAGGAAAGGAGAAGATGGATGAGCATCAAGAGACAGAAACAGGGCAGTCTAGTGCCTCAAAAGACCAGCAAACAGCACAGGCTCCTCCCCTGCAAACTGAACAAATCCAAAACCCAGTATTGCAGACCCCTCTGAATAATGAGAGAGGGAAGAAAAGGGACAGAGAAGAAATAACACCTCCTACAGGGTCATTGCAGCAACCTGAGGCCAAGAGGCCAAGGACAGACCCTGAAGCTGAAGGAGACATAAGTGAAGAGCTGGAAGAAAGCCAAAACAGGGAAAGGCAAGCAAGCCAACAGACGGCCACTAGCTCAGTCCAGCTAGAACAGCCTCGACAGCACACCGTGGAGGTATCTTCCTCCAGACAGCAGGGCCAGAAGCAGGCCACAGTCAAAGAGGGTTTCATGGAGATCAAAGCTCAGAATGAATTACTAAGAGTGCAGCTATATGAGGAATTCCTCAACACAACCCCAGCCAAGAAACAAAGATTGATGGCTGCCTTTGACTTCAAAGAAGAAAAGATGATATTCACTCATCTGAAACCCAGAGTTCCACACCCAAAGACCCCAGCTGACTACTACAAGACTAATCTGGAAGTCTATGCCAAAGACATACACCCCATGGACCAAATTGAGCTGCACAAGCAAACCGGGGAAATGGTGTATGCAACACTTGCTGATAGGGCAATGCTGGCCCATCAGCTAAAAGAATCACTAAAAAACACCAATAGACAGCTTGATTTGGAGAGGCTGTCCTCCTCCGCCAAAGATAACAGAATAAAAACTTTGGAGGATATAATTGTTGATCTTGGGCATGACCCAAAAGATCCAAAGGGTGTCAAGGCCCTTATAAAGAAAAAGGAGGATGACATAGTTGCATTGAGGAGGTAGGCAAAATTGCCTCCTACTATCCATCCTGACACAGCAGAGCTTGTCCAAGAAAAATAGGTGGATAAAGCTATGGAATTACTCCTGGTCATGAACCAGAGGATAGTAGAGATGGAGGTAGAATTGGAGAAAGCCATGCAGGACAAACAAGGGGAAACTGCCTCCCAGCCACCACAGACCTCCACAAACCTCCAATCTGCCCCTCCAGCTCAGATAACAACAGCTCCTCCCACTGTTCCAGCACCTACCACTGCTACATCAACAACTGGAGCAACTGTGGAAGCCACAGCAGCAGCAGAATCCAGCCTAAGCATGGAAAAAATGATGAAGGCTGTCAAAGAGCTGGAGGGCCAGGTCACAGAAATAAATACTGCCAAGGAGAAACTGGCCAAGCTGGAAGCTAGTTATGACAAGTCAAAAATGACTGTGGCAGAAAAGCAGAGAGAAATAAAGGCCTTGGAGGCCAAAATAAAAACTCTAGAGAAAGAGTTGATGCTGGGCAACACCCTAGCAGAAATAAAAAGGATTGTCTGGGCCAAGATTTGCAAATCTAGGCAAGATCAATGGAGGTCCATTCAATCCTTTTTTGAGCAGGTAGAGCTGATAGAAATAGCTCACACAGAGATTCAGAGAGCCAGGGCAGCCCTGGGAATAATGCCTGAGCAGGCAACTAAGATGATCCACTTCCTTAATAACCGCACTAGGGAAGAACTGGCTGATTTACAAATATCCAGCAGGACGGAGGCAATCCTCACTGCCAAAAAGGTGCTAACATTGAGAAATTTCACCCAGACACTAGAGAGGAAGTGCCAGGAGATGAAGGAAGAAATAGATGAGTTCAGAGCCAAAATGGCTATTTTGCAGGATAAAGGTCTTCCAAGTCTAGTGACTGGTACAGGACAGCTGCTGCCCTATAAGCATTATATGACAAGGGTAGATAACTATGTAGAAAACCAGATCACAGCCTCCAGCAGCTCCACAGAAGAAACAGGGCCCCCATCTGGGCAAACCCTTTATGATAAGCTGGAGAATTTATTTTTCATAGAACATGAGATTAATCATCTGTTCGAGGTGCCTCCCAATTTTTATAGACTTACAGAGGCAGATGAGACAGTGGTAAAAATGAGGAGACATCAGTTGCCCCCGGCTGATTGGTGGCAAGCAATGTTGGAAATTTTGCCCAGATAAATCCGCATTGTTTGTTTACCTTTTTTGGAACAGGTCAGCAGAATAGGTCAGCAGAACAGGTCAGCAGAACAGGCCAGCACACAGGTACAGCAAGCAGCTTACAGGTGACTCAACAATCCACTCAGAATATCAAGCCAAAGAACGCAGCATTTAAAGCACTGTTATCACCTACTTTTTGCAGCGAAAAGTCAAATCTGTCTGACAAAGGAATGTCGGCTATCTCAGCCTTTAGGGTTACATTTATGTGTCACTTACTTTTTTGTAAGAGAGTTGGTGGTGCAATTTATTGCACCATAACTCTCCACTAAGATATTTTCATACCCTATTTTTGTATAAATATCCCCTCAGATAACTCACTGAGGGTCGGTTGTAAGAGTATTCTTTCTGAAGAACTCTGTTGTATACTGAGGACTTTTGTTAATAAAATTGCTGATGGAGATTGCTGGTGTCAATACTGTCTGAGATGGATATGTAGAAGCTCTGTGTTTGTTGCAGAATTCCTGTGTCATTTGCTGAACCAATAAGTTTCTTCTAACTGTGTATGTGTTTCTTGTTATTTCCATAATTTCATGTTCCATAAACTCGGTAAATAGAGAAAAAGAATAGCCTAGGATTTGGTCTGAACACCCTATGCTCGATCTCTATTTTCTAAATATGTTTTCTGCTGGATTAATCATAGATATGAATTCTTAACTGCTCATATTTCAACTTATCCGAACATGATGAATACTGTTTAAGAATTCTTAACTGCTCTCAAGCATTATTTCCATGTTTTCTTCATTAGCATAGTGAAAGATTCTTAATTGCCTATCACTTACTAATGTTCCCCCATCCCATCAACAAATCTGATATATTGTTTTCACACATGCCTAACTTGCTCTGCAGCAACACTTTGTCTTCACATATCCATATCCTAAAGCACAAATATCTCAACTCCAATGCCCAATGGAACAAACTATCCAATAATTCTGAATTTCAGTTCTAAAGAGAATCATCAACCCACCAAAATCAAACAAACAGTGCATCATAACTAGTCTAAAACAGTCATCAAACAAAGCTAAAACTATACAGAGAGAGCCCTCTCTGGTTGTAGGTAGACTAGGACCTACAGCTAAAAGATTGGTCAGTGGTTACCTCGGCTGCTATTCCCTTGGGAGTCAAAGGGAACAACCTGAGTGATAACATAATGGCAACTCCGCTGGGGACCTTCAGGATCTAAAGGTCAGTATATCTGCCAGGAAATCACACTCAGAATCTGAAGATCAGTCAAGAAACCTTCAAGTTGCTCCCATACAAACATCTGCAGCCTTAAGGTAGAGCTGACTCAGATCTCCTTTCACCCTATACAGATACACAGAATCTTTTAGAGCTCCTGTCCAGTCCTTGCTCTACAAACTTTTCAGAAAAATTTCAAAGGACTAGCTCAGAAACTGGCTCCCAAGAAGGGTATTCGGTACACTAGGGCTAATCCTGATCCCAACCCTCCTGTTGTCTTTGATAATCCCAATACAATCCCCAGAATAATTAGGAACTAGCAGAAACAAGGTAACCCTGCTGACTTTAGTCCAGAGGCAGTCCACCCTAACCCTATCTCCACTCCAATCAAAATCTTATTCCGTTCCACTCCCAATTCCCCTAGCTCTCCATCTACATCACAAATCCCCCCGCCCACATCTTCTTCCCCTACACACATTCCCTTGACTAGCACTCTTAATCCCTCCATACCTGTTACCCCTGTGGTACCCACTGCCCCTGTTATCCCAGTTGCCCTTGTCAATCCTCAGAATCTTGTCAACATGGCTATGAGATATGCACCTCTGCAATTGCCTGCCAATCCTGTGGCCTTACCTCAAGATTATCAAGCCAAAATCTCATATTTTGACTCCACTGGCCCTTATACTGCTATTCAGCATGCTAAAAGAATGCAAGACCATTTTGAAAATTGTGAGATAGATGATGACACTGTGAGGATGAGAATATTCGTCCAAAGCCTAACCGGGGATGTGAGAACCTGGTTCAGATCACTTCCTGCAAACACCATTAATAACCCTGACGAGCTTTACCAATCCTTCACAAACAGATGGGAGAAAAAGAAGGATCCTCTACATATGCTTGGGGAGTATGACATGATTAAAAGAGGCCCTCAAGAGACAGTTTTGGAATACTGTGCTAGGTTTAATAATGTGTATAATGCTATACCTCAAAACCTGAGACCCCCTCCTGATTTGGCCCTATATAAATTTCCAGATGGATTTGACCCAGACATGGCCTACCAGCTAAAAGAAAGAGCCCCTCAAACCCTTGAAGAAGCTCAGAAAGTCGCTGTGACAGTTGAGGCAAACCTAATTTCCAAGAGGAATAGGGCTAGATTAGAAAAGAGAGCTGCCTTTAAGGAGGAACCCTCAGCCTTTGACCAAAAATTAGATGCCATAATTTCTAGTATGAAGAGGTTGGGTGATAGGGTAGAGTCTGTGGAAAGAAAGTCCTCATGGGAGGCACCAAATAACTCTAACAGAAATCCAAACTTTATAGGGAACCAAAATCCTAGTGGGGGCAAAGCCAACAGTGATCCAGAAATAAGACCTCCATTTCAAGAAAACTATGCTGAAACATCCACACCAGAAGAACAAGTGGATGACACCCATATCCACCTAATGGGCCTTGATGATGAGCACCATGTCTTCCTAAGTCAAGAAGATCATGAAGAACAAGACAGTAAACAGTTCCAAACAAAATCAGGTGAATCATTTGATTTTAAACAAGGCTATGACACTGCGGTCTATGAGGTCCACAAACAATACAAACTAAGAAGTAGGACTGTAAACATCACACAACCTGAAAAAACCAAGGATAGACAGCAGCCCAAGAATGCCATAGTAACAGAACCAATGAATGCAACTGATTCACTAACTAAGGAAGTAACAATTGAAGAAGTTACTAAACATACACAAAACCCACAAACTACATCATCTGTACACTCCAATTCAAGCAAAAGGCCTCAAGAGGTGATTGAGAAAAATAAGCCCCAAAATCAAGAGGAAACCTTACCAAATAAAGAAAGGGGGCTCACCCATAGCACTAAAACCCAAGCTGAAAAACCCTTTGACTTGGAAGCTGAAATTGGAAAACTAAAA
>APFE030514329.1:4770-25178 GCA_000404065.3 Pinus taeda
ATAATATTTGACTGTTCTATATTTAGACTGAGCAGTCACTCCGCTGTGATCTAAACATAGAAGTCCATCTATTTTTCCAAACTTGATCAATTATCCATAAACAACAACCTGCAATCCATAGACATGATCCATATGTCTAAAAATAGACATAGTCTAAAAATAGACTTGCGCCAAAAATAGCCTGCGGGCCCACTTAGTGAAGGGGAATCTTTTCACTAAGCTCCATCATCTTGTTGCAATCTCAAAATTTTCTATGATGGGAAAAGAACCCTTAACTCTTTCTCTGTCTCCCCTTCCATTTCTATTTTTAGCCATTGTGTCAGTTGGTGGAATGATTTCTTTCTCTTCCCCTATAGGTTCTTCAAAAATCTTTGGTTGTTCACCTAAGGGGTCCTCTAGCTCACAACCACTCAAGAAGAGGGAAGGTTTTTTGTTTGAACTGGTAGGGGTATTTGGTATAGATTTTCTTAAGTTTTCTCTATTGCTATGAGACATGAAAGGAGTGTTTCTGTTTTTAAGTTTTAAACGTCTTGCAGAATTGAAAGAAAACATATCTAAAGAAGAGATAAGAAAGGGAATAAAGAAACCATAAATCACATCTACTCAAACACCTTCCCAACAACAGTGCCAAAAAGTGATGAGCACCAGTATAATAGCAAGGATGCTGCAACTCCTGGGGCTACTGAGTTTACTTCATCAACTCGCAGTTTATACAAACTTGGAGGTGGCAGTGTTGTATACGCAAATATATGTAATTGGTCTACTCTTGTCAATTCTTAGATGGGGCGATAGACCACTAGGGTTTCTCAAACCAACCTTCTATTGATTGAAAGAAGTATGATTACCAACTAGATAGGGGAAATTTACCCTAAATGAGAGAAAATAAATGCTGCCTAATTGCAGAAATGAAATATTGAAAAAAATGCTTCCAAAGCAACATGAAATACTCTATCTACTTGTTAACACAATTTTCTTGCAAAATAATCCTACTGGTCACATGTGAGGTTTTAACTAATTGAAGCATGAAATCTGATCTAGAGAGTACTAACTACTGTGTGCATGTGTAAATATAAAAGAACTCCTTTTTTTAATCATGTTTCTTTATAAATGTAAATGCTAATATTTCCTTATTCTTTGGCAAGGAATATAGGTGTGGAGGAAGAGGTAAAATGGTTTTGATGGCTTGGAGGTCAAGTAGGGGCCTAATCCTGGCTTATGTGATGATTTTTCTCAATTCGGGCTCGAAACAGGCTTCTGCAGGATGTCTATAGCATGTACTAGTTCTCTTAAGGATCCCCTGTTTTACAACAGGAACGAGCCGAAATCTTAGGAAGTGGTATAGAAGGTGGAATGTAGCTTGGGAAAGGTGAATAAGGAGGGAATAAGGTATGGAAGTGGTAGACACTACTAAGAACTCAAGAAAAAGGCTTTAAAATGGTTGGATTCGCTCAATGGAAATGAAAATTTCTCTTTATAAAAGAAGAATTCAAATCAAGACCTTAGTGACTTTTGGAAACATGGGTGGATATGGATGGGATGAGGTTAATGAGATGAGTTTTTCATGCAATGTAAACGCTCCTGCAACAACACACATCATTGTTTTCATTTATACATAAATTCAACTATAAACAGAAAGGGTTTATTCAATAGAAGAAAACATATTTGTTACCATTTATTTGCTAAGTTCATGAATGGAAGTGCTTGAAATAAATACAAAATCACTGTGAAATCAATACAAAACCTAAGAGATCATAAATTCCAATTGCAACTTATCCTATGAAACTAAAAGATAATGACCTAATTATCAAGAAACCCTAGATTATGTATGAAAGCAAGAATTCTAATTTTTTTTTTTGGTTGAATGGGAAGTGTAACTCAAATCGTGATCCCTGAAAGGGAGAAATGAGGTGGAATCCACTTGTTGACAGCCTTTCTGGAATATCTTTTTCTCACTACGATGCTACTATTACAACTATTCACAAATGGAAGCAAACTAATTAGCCCTAACAATAATTGCAAATTAACAACACCAAAATCAGTTCAACAACTAACTATGAGTATAATCTAAGCATACATCTACAAAAGGAGGAACCTCTGCTGCTAGGGTTGTTCCCTAACCCAAGAGCTTCATCCCTCTGAGTCAACTCAGTGCTGGATCAAGGGAATGCTTCTCATTTTCATTAAAATATCAAAAATACACAAGATTTCTTAGTTACAATGCTTCAACTTGAAAATGTTGCTTATTTATCTTGAACAAAAAATTTGAATCCTAACGAAGCACTAGGCCTCTTTATTTATACAACTAAAGTTACCAAAAAATTCCTTAAATTTAAGGAGGCTTGGCTCCCAATATCGAGATCAACTGGTCTTCAACTGTCAATAGCTTGGCTGCCAATGATCCTCATGACTTTACTCCTTGCAACTCTGATCTGATGAGATTTGACTAAGGAATCTTTGAGTGAGTGAGGAGTTAAGGAGGGAGATCCTATATCCTAGAATCCCTCTTTCTTGTCTCATTCAACTTCCTGCACTTTAATTAGCCAAAATTTGCTCCAAAACCTGCAATCAATGCACATTAGACCAATAGACATGACATCTCATCTTTACTCTTCTCATTAAGAAAATATAATTAAAACATGTAAAGAATGATGAGAATGATTGATTTTAGTAAGCTGGAGGTGCAATAAGGTCCATATAATTTACCCATTGATGAGCCTCATCACCTGTCTCGGTTGGCTTTTTCATATGTTAATAAGAGCTCTTTTCCTGTTGTGTGTCCATGTGTAAATGTACTTGTTAATATGTGGCTTTAAGGTTTGTTTTATCACTCTTATTATGTTAGTTATATGTTGGTTATAGACAAGGTTTATGACACTTGGGTTATGGCTCTCATCACATTTTGATTAGTAAATGAAACTTTAATGAATTTATGAGAGACTCAAAACTTCTTGAATTAGAGGCCTTTTCATCTTGTTATTTATCATTTATGAGAGTTAGATAAAGTTTTGGGTAGAGGCCTAAGTGCTGGCCCTAAAACCATGGCTTAGAATTTGGGGTTGTTGGCACAAAAATTCCTAAAAAGGGCTACACCCACAAGGATGCCTTGTTGTGGTAGTGATTAGAGGGTCTCAGTCACATGGAGCGCTTGTGATGGGTGTGACTAGGTGTCTAGTTCAAATAGAAAGTAAGTTGAGGGGTTCGGTACCTATAGTGGTTGGTTAGCCCCTCGGGGTTCTGTAGCTTCTAAGGAAGGTCACTTTGGTTTTTCGTGTGTCTCGATACAACTTCATGGAATACACATTGGGAGTTGAGTCACATTGTAGTAGCTCATCATCACATGTTTACCTCATTGGACTTGTTAGCTTGGCTAGATGTGTGAGGATGGTGTTACACCTTTCTCTTCAAAGCTTGAAACTCTTGTACAAATTGTTTGTTAACTTTATAATAGTAAAACTAAAACTTAGGATATATGTTAATGCTGAGGCTAAGGTTGCTTTTCCAAGAGAATAAGGGTAAGACTGGGAGGATTAATTCATGCTCTCCTAAAGATTCCAATAATCATTAATTGTGTGAGTGTAAATCTTGTGATATTCACAACATTAACTAACTTAGGATAAGTGGGTTGATTATTTGAAGGAAAAACCTTAGATATAAGGATTAAATTTTGGGAAGCTAAATATGTGTGTGATCCTTTTGTTTGAAAGGGAGACACATAATGTGCATGGATGTAATCATTATTACTGGCTAAACAGGTCGTAGAGTGATTCATAGTTTGAGGGAAATAATGGGGCTCTCCTAGGAGGGTTGTATTGTTTTTAAGATCATATATTAGTATTAAAAATAACTCTTCATGTAGGATATGATTTTGTCACATGTTCGACATATTATGTCACTTTGTTTGATGGTTAAGAAGCTACATCTCCAGTTGAATAAAGGAAGGGACACAATTACATCAATTAGATGGTTCATAGTAGATATATACATTAAGTTGGAACGTGGAGCTAGAAAACATCTTAGACACACTTGGCTTATGGAGAAAGGATGATAGTATACTACACACACACACACACACACAAGTTTAGTAAACAACACTAGAGGAAATTGTTGTCTATAATTTAGCTAAATAAGGAATCCTTTGGTGGGAGACTAAGTAGAATATTTTGATCCATATTCAAGTTGTTAATTTGTATAAGGATGTTCAAATTTGAGATCTATTAAGGAAAGCTCTATTCGAATATAGATGAAATATCCTTTGGATGAAGGGCCAAAGGAAAAATTCAACCAAAATCCTAAGATAGAAGACATATGGAAAGAAAGGAAACTGTGTAATAGAAAATGAAGTTCACAAAGAGAAAACGGGAAAAGGTTAAATGAAAGTAGATACCCACTAATATGTATTAATTTCCATATTGATTTTTGATTAATTTTAATTCATACTTTATTTAACTCTCAATATTCTCATTAAGAAAATATTCCAAAAAGTAAATGAACAAAACCTATTGAAGCTATAAATAAATGAGATACCAAAATAATGATAAAGGGGACCAAATGTATTTGCATAGAAGAGAGGAGACAAGATTTGATAAAACCAACAATGATGTTAAAATCCTAAGAAGTCTATAACATTATTTTTCTCCTCACTTTATCCTTGAAAATAGAAATTTCTAAGGCAATGCTATGCAAAAATATAAATAACACTAAATATATTAAGTAAATAAAAGAAGCAATATTACAATTGGTAAAAAGGTTGGTATTTAATTCAATTAAGAGGTAATAAGGTGTAATATTCCCTTTTCTTGATGTGGTCAAAGTGGACAGAATCTTCCCATAGTATTTGCCTTCATTTTTCGAGGGAAAAAAAATAAAATTAAGTTTCTTGAGAGTCCATCAAGCCTATAAAAAGGGATATGAGCTAGACAGTGGGATCATGGTGAGTTTATCAATCTTATTTTATTTTATTGAGAATTAAATTTGGCTAGTTCTAAGTGGATCTTAGGATGAAAACCTCATAGAGACTTTGGTTGGTGGGTCCATCTAGGGTCTACTATTGTGCTTCAGTGCCTTGGAATTTCAAATAGATGAACAGTCATGCATGCAATGAATAAGGGATTCATAGTCAATCACATTGGCATGTAATATTTTCTTATTATTAATAGAATAAATGGATTCTTTCTTTTCAGTTCCTTGTGTTCGGTGTTCGATTGCAAGAATATTTAAGCATAACACTTAAATGTGCCATATCTATTAAATTTTGTGTTGTTTGGGATCTTACAATGGTATCAGAGTTGTGCATCTTGCTAGCCTGAGGGTTTCATGCAAGGAAGTTTAGTGGAATTTATTCTCACTCCAGCCAACATATCCATCTTTGGTGGTATTCAGTATCACCTTAGTTGATTTTATTTTTCAGTTGATTGAAAGAGAAATTTCCTACATTACAGAAGAAGGGAAAACATTACCTTTACCAAATTATTTATTGAAGGTTTTGAGATTAGATTGGGTTCTCCTATGTCAAATAGGTCCATTCAGGTTTAACAGGTTGAGATCTAAATCTCAAGCAAAATTTTAGCCCTAGATCTGATTTCATTAATATATTGCTAAGGGTCAATCTTGCTTGTCCTTGGCATTGAATTAAGAATCCAAGCTTTTCTCCAAGGGTTGGTTATCACATTATTGTTGCACGAGCATTGTTTGCAGCCACGAAGCATCACACCAATGTTTGAGAGGGCACGTAAGTATTTGAGGCTGATTTATAAATCAAGTTATCTCACAATCATTTGAGGGATAAATAGTAGAACAAGTGGAAGTATTGGCCCGTGTAGGAGGGCCAAGAGGCCAATCAATCAAAACTATCATATTTGAGTGTTGTAATTCCACCACATAGTTGTTCCAGATTATGAGACCATACCTGGAGATCTAATTTAGTTGTTAAAACTCCTAAGCGATTAGTACGAGGATCTTACAATGGAGCCAGGGGAATAACGATTGACCAGTATTTAAATCAATGAGATTGCAAACAAATTTTTCAAATCTTTGGGAGTGAACTTCGTCCAGTTTCTACATTTAAATCCCATGAGATTCTCACATAGAAAAGGTATAACAATTGACCAAAGTTTAAATCAAGCAAATTTTACAAGTTATTCACATCACTACATTGTCACGGTTCAAGTGGATGCATAGGAGCTTTGACTACCATACCGCTAGGTCGAAGAACATCAGTTTGGTTCGTGCCATTCACATGGCATCGTGAGATGACAAGCTGAAAGCATTGTTGCAAGTCCAAGTGAGGACCGATTCTACTGATACCAGGTTGAGTGGTTGTGCACATAATTTCAAAAGTTTACCCACATTAAACCCACAAGGAGCATAGGAAAAAGGAGAGTTTGATCATTGACGAAAGCGAGTTACCACCATCATCTCACTAGGAGGCCAACAAGCCATATTCAGGAATTTCCAAGGAGCATGGTTCTGTTAGGAGGTTGAAAGACAGTAGGCCATATATCCCTAAGGAGCATGCAGAGTCATAGAAGTCACACAACTATGGTCCATGCCCAACACCATGTTGTTAAAGGGTTTTTAAATTTTCTAGTCATAGATTGGAATGCGTAAACAATAATAGATGGAACAACAAACGTGGATCTAACAACACCCTTATTTCACGGATCAGTTGCCCAGTTCATAGGTGGGGTTCAAAGTCAAGGAGCCATTGGGCCGAAACCAACACGCATTCTAGAGAGGCTACAAATACATTTGAGCTGCTAATACATTTGAGAGAGGCCAAAATACCATCTAGAGGAAGTAAACCAAAGCTACTAGAGGGAAATTTGTGCACATCCAAAGCTTCCAATCACTTGAGCCAGTGTGTGAACACTGCCACACTATTACCAGGGAACAATGACATATTAACCATAAGAGGATGTGAATGTTGAAGCCACTTTCTCAAGATAAGGGCACAATTATTATATTTTTTTGGTGACAACGTTATTAAAATGGCTAAGATTCACGACATGTTAAACGTTGCAAGAGGCAAATATATTTTTTATATATATTACATGGTTATGCTATTAATTTAAAAATATTAGATGATGTTTCTGTGGGTATGCCGCAAATGTTAAAACTTGACATATATGTCCATGCAGATATGTTGCAAATTTTTAAGCTCCATTATTTAATGATTTGTGAATACTCTATTATTTGTAGAAAGTGAACAATGTTTCAAATGAGGGTAGTCCATAATCATTAATTTTTTTTGGGCACAAGGTTCTTTGAATTCTTAGGCATTAAAGTATTAGCATTATGTGAGAACATATGGAGATATTGGCATAATTTATAAAGGATAACGTGAGAAACATGGGACTTTCTTCAGGATTCATCTAGATCAAGTGGCGGATCTACCATTGAAGACTTTCCACAGGGACTACATCCAAATATTTTACATCTGGGATTTCAAGGTCAATTTTAAAATACCATGTTTTGACTTGGAAATTTTAGTTGTATGGTGGAGTGAACTACCATTGGAATATGAACAGATTTTAGGTGGGACAATCATTTTAACTCTAGCTATTATCAATCATGGTTGTACCTACCTTATCTTTGGGCCAGATACATTGAAGAATTAATGGTTTGGTATGCGAGGAGATGAAACCTTTCCTAGAAAATAGCCAAAAAATTCTGGACAAGATTCTAGATGAAATAAAAGAAACAAGAGCGTAGTTTCTCAACAATACCACTTCAGATTGTAATAATATGCCTTTCTCAAAATGTATCTATTCCATTATGAAACAAAATCACCCATGGGAAGTGAAGGACAAATTAGAGGGGCTAATATCTACACACTTGGATTTGAATTGCAAGAAACAAAGTCAGGCATAGATCTTCATAAGTTGGACAAATTAGACATATATTTGTCCATGACGGGGAAACTAGAATGGAAGAAACTTAGTTGGGATCTCAAGCCATCCATGCTTGCATTAATACAACCCAAAATCTCTGAGCATCATTGTGAAGAGGTCATGCTTGCAGTTGCTTCTTGTCTCAGTAGGATGATAACTTTAACATCGCCACTACTACCTTACAATAATGATCTTGTGAGGGAGATAATTCAAGTGATAGTGGAAACCATTCAAGGATTGATAAACACGATGTATCCTACCTTTCAAAAGCAACATAAAATCTTAGAACTCATGGCAGAGTTCAACTTTGAAACATTCATGCTGAATATGGAATGTGAGTTCTTGATCTTTTAGGTGTTCTAGAAATTCTACACCAGCATTACATCATCTCATCTAGACAGTGTTAAAACAAGAATTCAAAATATTATGTGCTTCTTTTTAGAAGGATATGATGATATCTGCAAGATACTAATATCCAAATTGTTGACTATTTGGAGCAAGGAACTAATTTCATCACCAACTTCCTATGATCTAGTCGAGAAGTTGGTCATGCAAAACAAAAAATTGCTTAGAAGAGTGTTGTCTAAGAAGGATATTAAAAGGATTTATGGAGTAATAAAGAACAAAGGTAGTAAAACTTACAACAATAATGAACTAAGAAGGAGAGGATTATGTTTTATCTACAAGGGACCTTGGGCACTTAACCATTCATGTCCTAGTGATAAGGAGGAAACAAGGGCAGAACAGTTGGAGACTCCTTCAGATCATGGGGATTCATCTAGTTTGTTTCATTGGTTTTCAGGAGAGAACCCATGAATTATCCAAAAAGACAAGCACATATGGTGAGCAACAACACAATGTTTTTCAAGGAGGCTTGCAGCACAAGCCAATGATAATTAGACAGTTTGACAAAGTATATGGGAAAAGGAAGGAGGTAATTCCTCTTGACGATGTGGTAGACTCTTTTATAGTTGAGTCCATAGATATTGAGGAGGAAATCCACAAAGAGTATGGGTAATCAGGTGTAGATAACATTCCACTGGTACATCCATGTTTAACAACCAGAGATGGTGAAAAATAGATTGTGCCCGCATGTGGAGAAGGATAGGAAGAATACATTCAAGGAGACCCAAAAGAGGAGCCAGTAATAATAAACTGACATAATGATCATGATCATTAGGGACAACATGAAAAATATAGTATGCAAGATGATCCATTTTTGGAGAATCGAGAAAAGGTTTAAGCTAGAGCTATGATAATTGAACATCTGATGCAGACAAATACAGAGGCATTTAGTAGGACACTAGAACTTCCAGTAGTGGAATTTCGAGAAAAGATCATGCATTTTAAGGCAGATCTTATGATTTTGAAGCAGAGAGTCTAGATAGTCCAAGACACTATCGTACAAGAGAATAGAAAAATTCAGGAGCTCATAAGGGTAAGTGTCGAATCAATGAACAAGCTATCTAGTGTGGAGGAGAGACTAAAGTCCCTCACAAGGCAACAAGAGTAGTACAATTGAGAGTTCCAGAGAAACCCTATATAGAAATACATAGATAAGGCTTGCATCACTACCAACCCACCTTTATACATTGAGGAGAAGAGGGTAGAGTTCTCCAAATGGATCATGTTGGCTGACCGAGTGGAGAAGCATGATTTGAGCATTAGGCAACATCAACATAGTGGAATTATTTCATATGTAGACATTAATGCATTAGATCCTTCCCATGAGGTGGATTTGCGAGAGATTATGAGTTGGAACTCTATCAATGGGATGATTCCTAGAAGGATACCCTTAGCCAAGGTCCTATTGCAACTTGGATCCTTAGGCATAAGCAATAATGGAGGGTTGATATATTATCATAACCCACAGGTCGTAGGACTTAGGTGGCATTGCGATCTAGGTGAATCTATTGAGGGCAGGATTAGTCAGAGGATTGTTTGGGATCCAGATATCAAAGGATCCATTCAAGATCATTTGGCATGGAGGCATGGAATAAAACACTGGGTTGCATGGGATCCAAGTATCATTATACATATGCTTTTGTTTTGGGTAGAAGTGGATTTCTTGAGGGCAAGCAATCTTTATGTGGGAGGCTTTGTAATATTCCATTTTCTTGATATGGTGAAAGTGGATAAAATATTCCCATGGTATTTACTTTGGTATTAACTCATGGTATCATACCATGGTATCTGCCTTCATTTTTTGAGGGAAAAAAAATAAAATAAAGTTTCTAGACAGTCCATCAAGTCTATAAAATGGGATAGGAGATGGACAGTGGGATAGTGGTGAGTTTATTAATCTTATTGTGTATTACTGAGAAATCAACTTGGCCATTTCTAATTAGATCCCAAGATGAAAACCCCATGGATACTTTGCTTGGTGGATCCATCCAAGGTCCACAATTGGAGTTCAGTGTCTAAGAATTTTTGTAGATGAATAGTTGTGCATGGCATCAGTTAGAGCTTCATGGTCAATCATATTAGCATGTAATATTTTCTGATTATTAATAGAACAAGTGGGTTCTTTCTTTTTAGATCCCTTGTGTTCATTGTTCGATTGCATGAATCTCTAAGTAGAACACTTAAATGTTATAGATCTATTAATTTGTTTGTTGTTTGGGATCTTACATAAGGAAATAACCAAAGTAAAAGGGTGAACATATTGACATATTTTTCCCACTAAAAAATCTTAACCCCTAGAGTAGTGTTTGACATGAATAATGGAATCCCCTTCATTTCTAAATATATCTTACTCATCTCTTTGGGAATGATTAATTTGTTATTTTATAAAAATGGTATTAATAATCAAAACTATAAAATATATAATATAAAAAAACATGATTCTTTCATTAATACATCTATTCTAATTCAAATGCAATTTTTCCTATGAAAGAACTTGGTAACTTTGAAACCATAAACTGAAGAAATAAAAGTTACTATTGCTTAACTTAATTTCTCACGCCTCCATAGGATAAGTAAGTAAAGACGAATAGCATATTGAGAGGAAAATAATACGATTAATGCTTCTCCCTATAACATAAAATTTGAAACCACATTGAATTAAGTGTCCCTTGGGAATTTTCAATAGAGTGCATAAAAAATAATGATAATGATTCCTAAATCAAAGTTATCAAATGTAAGAAATAATTATTTCCCCAAGGTATCATGTGACTTCTATGAATGAAATGAAAAAAACAAGTTAAATATTTTTTTTCCTTTTATATGTTGGCATGTGGCCCCCATGAACAAAAGATACAAAATACCTTGCATAGTGAGAAGAAATTAGCCTAGGGATGACCTCAATGTATTTATTTTTTGGAAAAAATGAGATGAAAGAGTTAATGACTTAGCATAAGGAAAGACAAGGGGAAAATATTGGAAGTTATGCACTCACAATATTTATGAGTAATATGTTAGAAGTATTGATCATTTTTTCTCTAAATAATCTAGTATTTATATGATGTTTAGGCCTTAGAAGGACTAACAACCATAACTATTTTTGGGACTTTAGAAATTTAGTGAAAACTTCATAGACTTGGGGAAATTTGACCCTAAGCTCCACCAATATATTTTCTCGAAGTGGAAGTACTTTAATTTCAACAACACTTATCTTGGAAGGTTATTCATGAGATATGGAAACATCTCTATTGCTATCGTCTACAAATTTTATCAACCAATTCCTTATTTTAGGTGTCATGACTAGTTATTTTTAACCAATAATGGATCTAGGGGTCTAGCCAAGGTCATAGGATTAAAAAATGTTAATGCTTCTAAATTATACTTCTTTATCTACATTTCCATGAAAGAAAATTTATGCCACATCTATTGGGCATGTTTCATCAATGAGTGGTTTAATATGGCACATTGTGATGTTTTCAGTAAATTGATGGGACTTTTCATATTGACAATAATTGGGAAAGTATAACAAGAACCTTAGAAAATTAATAAATCTTCAATAGATTAACATGGTGAAAGATGCGGTTGTTGATTTTTTTTTTTAGGACGGAGGAGAGACAGAGCGCGAACATGGTAACGGTACCCAACTAGGGTTTCTGCAGATCTGCGGCGACAGGTGTCCTGCTCAACGACGATCAGACCTCACAGCGGCAGAGTAAAAGTTAAGGAATGGACTGAGAACGAGGATCCAATGGATCCCCCACAGGGGGATGGAACAGCGAATCCGCTCGAAGGAGGAAACTAACAAGGACTTGAGGTTAATACCAATGACGTCTCAACAAATAATGGCAAATCCGCCGAGGAAACGCAGAGCATGAAGGATAATCAAGCCCCACACGAAAATCCAAAGGTTAGTTCATCTACTTGCAAACCTGTTGCTACTCACAGGCCAGAAGTAGAACTACCTAGCCACCGTATCAATGCAAGAATACAATATATGAGAGATCATGCTCTCATAGGTAAATTTATGGGATTCTGGCCAACAGAAAAGGCACTGAGAAGCTGGATAAACAGCAAATGGAGACCAAAAGGAGAAATAACCCTACTTCTAGGGCCAAAAGGGTTCTTTACAACTATTTTTAACTGCCTGGAAGACAGAAATAGAGTATTTGGCGGAGGGCCCTATTTGTACAACTCTGCAGGGATATTTCTCAGAGAATGGACGACATGTTTCAACCCATATAAGGAATATCTAAGCTATGCACCAGTATGGATTCGACTATACTCGCTACCATGGGAATACTGGGAGGAGGACTCACTAAAAGCCCTTGGATTGGCGCTGGGAGATTTCGTTAAAGTCGCAGAAGAAACAAAAACAGTGAGATACACTACTTATGTCTCTTATGCGAGGATCTGTGTATACATGGATCTGAAGCAGCCCTTGCCAGACACGGTGCACCTCTTTCATGAAGATCAAGACTGGATCCAGGTTATAGATTATGAGCATGTTCCCTTTCGCTGCAGGAAATGTCATGCCCTAGGACACCTCTTAAGAGATTGCCCTTTAAATAACAAGCCTGAATCTCAAAATAATCAAGAGCCACAATCCCAGGATGGATTCACCAAGGTAACTAACAAAAGACGCAGGAGCAAAAAATCCAATGCAACCCCTAAGACAGTACCAGCGCCAGAGGATAAATCCTAGCCCTCTACAAGTAACAGCTTCGGGATACTATCACACACTGAACCACAGGAAGAACCCAGATTGGAAACAACAAAACCTCACTCCACCAAGTCAGGAGAGCAAAAGAAGAATCAGGAAGGCGAAAAGGTCAAGTCGGTTACAGAAACATGGAAAAATCCGGCAATGGACATAGACAACCCATCTCACAGCAAGGATAAGGGAAAGGAGGCAGAAGGCAACACTCAAGAACCACATTTCATGGAAGACGACAGTGAACCAATTGATATTGGGGATCTTGACATTCTGGGTCTAGAACAAGCTTGCAAATCAGGTAACTTTGATCAAATCCCTGATACACAAGTAGATAACCTAGTAGAAATCCTGAATAAAGCTCAAAAAAAGTATTCTCTTGGGGTCCAGACAGGCAGTCAATGGGACGGTAAATTTGTCTACAAAGATAGCAAAAAGAGGGGAAGGAAAACGGCTCTAGAAAGAACAATTAAGATTGGAGAGGTCTTGGTTGAGTCTGGAAGATACGCTAAACTCACCAAGTATTATAACACCAACCCCAAAACTTCTCAATGAAGTTGATATCTTGGAACATCAGAGGGCTCAATTGCCCAAGGAAGGGGAAACTTCTAAAAAACTTGATAATGGAAGAAAAGCCAACCATTCTATTTCTAAAGGAGACCAAATGCAACTCGACAATCTTGGAAAACATTGCAGCTAAAGCTTGGCCAGGAGGACAAGTCACAACTGTAGATGCACAAGGGGCTTCCGGAGGCCTGACTATCCTCTGGGATGCGGGGAAAATACAATTAGACAATATCCATGCAAACAAAAACTTCATTCAGGCAGTGTTTCATCTTTTGGGCACAAACATTCATGGTCACCTCACAAATGTTTACTTCCCACAAGAAACGCAGCAGAAAGCAAAAATTCTAGAAACAATATCCCAGCTCAACATTGACAGGACTTACCCGCTTTGGGTGACAGGAGGAGATTTCAATATGATAGCTTCAACAGAGGAAAAACTAGGAGGGCGATGCAGAACCGACAGGGACGGCTCTCTACTCAAAGATTTTGTTCAAAACAATTGGCTAATCGACGTGCCTACAGCTAATGGCCTCTACACTTGGACGAATAGACGAGTAGCTCCACTTCAAATCGCTTCCCACCTGGACCGATTTCTAATTTCAGACAATGCAATTCACATCGGAGGAGAATTTACAGCTCATATCATTCCATTCTCCGGATCGGATCATTGGCCTATTGAATTGCAATGGAATAGGCCAGGTAATAACATTAAAAGGCCCTTTCGTTTTGAAGCTTTCTGGCTTTCCCATCTAGAGTTCAATGATTTTATAAATACAACATGGCAAAACTGTAATCCAAGTAAAAAAACCAAGATGGCAAGATTCCAAAAAAAGTTGAAGCTGCTCAAGGCAGAAATAAAGCGCTGGAACAAAACCAATTTTAGCAATATTTTCAAGGAAAAGGAACAGCTTATTCAAGAAATCAAAAACACGCAACAAAGAATAATTCTGGAGGGACGGTCAGAAGAACTCGCACAAAAAGAACAAGAAATGGAAGGAAAACTTCTGGAACGAGATAGACAGGAGGAAGTTCTTTGGCAGCAGAAATCCAGAATCCGATGGCTGAAGGAGGGGGAGAAAAATACCAAGTTCTCTCATAAGACCACAGCGCAACGGAGAATGCGAAATCAAATCTCACAGGTCAACAATGCTCAGGGAGTAAAAGTGGAGATACAGGAAGGAATAGAACAATAATTTCTACACTATTTCAAGGAAATGAGTTAGGAGCCAAATATCAACAGAGCTGAGGCAATAGACAGCATTACAAGACAAATACCGCGGCTCATAAAGAGGAGCAAAACACTCTGCTTCTCAAGCCGATCAGCCTTCAGGAGGTGGAAATGGCGGTGAATTCTTTAAAAGCGAGTAAAGCTCCTGGTCCCGACGGTTTCACGTCAAACTTCTTTAAGCACTTTTGGGAGTTAATTAAATGGGAAGTGTGGCAAGTAGTAGAAGAATCCCGCAACATGCGATGGATGTATCCGGGCCTGAATGCAACATTCATTGCTCTAATACCTAAATCGGAGGAGTCCAACTCGCCTGATAAGTACAGACCCATTGCCTTATGCAATATTATCGACAAGATTGTTTCCAAGGTAGTGGCGCTATGGCTAAAACCGGTGCTCCCATTCATCATTTCATTAGAACAATCCGACTACGTAGAGGGACGGCAAATAACGGATGGGATAATCCTCACCCATGAGATTATTCACTCCCTCAAGCATTCAAAAAAACCAGGTATGCTACTTAAAATTGATCTATCTAAAGCTTTCGATAGCATAAGCTGGGAATATATGCAAAAGATTTTAAGTGCTTTTGGTTTTGCCAATGCCTCGATACGATGAATTAGTAATCTCATCTCTTCCACATTCTTTTCAATTCTCATTAACGGGATTCCTACCTCTACCTTTCGCCCCTCTAGAGGAATCAGACAAGGGGATCCCTTGTCGCCTTTTTTGTTTATATTCATGGCGGAGGGATTAGGACGCTGCATTAAAAAGGCTATCCTTTCACGAAACCTCAAAGGCATTACTATCCACCAAGCCCCCACCATCTCTCATCAGCAATTTGTAGATGACAACATGATATTTGGGCATTCCTCTGTTCAAGAAGCTCGATCTTTAAATTCTCTGCTTGACAACTTCTCCAAAGCTTCTGGAGCTCTCATCAACAAAGTAAAATCCCAGATCTTTTTCTTCAACACCCATCTGACTACTCAACGAGCAATCGCTCGTATTTTAGGCTTCTCCATTGCTACCTTGCCTTCCAAATACCTAGGGGCGCCTCTCATTGCCTCTGCTCAGAAGCACTCTTCATGGACTTCCCTTCTTGAAAAACTGGAGGCCAAACTATTCCTTTGGACTCATCGCTCCTTAAATATGGCCAGACGGCTGGTGCTCATCAAGGCGGTTCTCCAATCTATGCCGCTCTATTTATTTTCCATACTTGCAGCGCCAAAATGGGTTTTAAAAGCTATCAAAAAATTACAGCGAAATTTCCTCTGGGGCAGCACAAGACCTAACCAAAAATGGGCTCTAGTAAAATGGGAGAAGGCTTGTCTCCCAAAACGTGGAGGAGGAATCGGCCTCCGAGACCCAGAACACAACAACTTGATTATGGGAGCAAAAATATGGTGTAAATGGCTATCATACCCAAGCACACTATGGGCTAAAATATGGACAGCGAAATACGCTAACAATTTGCCCCTGGAGGAGCGCTTAAGAATGTCGGAAATAAGTAAGGGATCAGCAATATGGAACTCGACACTATTAAATAGAGATCTAATCCAACAACACAGTTTTTGGGAAGTGAAGGATGGCTGCACAGCTCGATTCTGGACAGATTCATGGGAGAAATTCCCGAGCCTAACAAATCTCATCCAAGGTATACCTACTCAGGATATCAATCAACAGGAAAAGATCAATCAATTTTGGAATTCTAGCAATGACTCCGAACACCGTAACTGGAAAGAAGCCCGTAATATTTTACGAAATGGCCCGGAGGCAGTCCAAAAATCCTTGGCAGAAGAGTTAAAAAAAAGGAAAATTCTCAAGGAGACAGACCACGACAAACTAAGATGGGGATATGAAGAGAAAGGCACATGTACAACCAAGGAGGCTTATCACATCATCCTAAAAGGCCAAATCATTAAAGATAAGCTGTGGGAGAAAATATGGAGCACACCCATATGGCCGAAGATATCCACCTTTCTCTGGCTTTTGTCTCACAATCGGATTCTCACCTGGGATAACCTCAGAAAAAGGAAATTCGCTGGACCCTGAATTTGCCTCAACTGCAAAATGGCGGAAGAATCTGTTGTACATCTTATGCAAATATGCCCATTTGGCAGAAGAATATGGGAGAAAGTCACATTTCATTGCCAGAAGGAAGGAAGAGTGATGGGTGACATTAATAACACTTTACGCAACTGGCCTCAAAAGCATTTTCAATGTACCATCCTCAACATTCTCTGGCAAATAATTCCAGGTACAGTAATGTGGAACATATGGATAGAGAGGAACCAGAGAATGTTCAAAAATCAGGCAATGGAATTGGAGCAAGTTTGGACAATCATACACAAGAACATTCAAGAAACCCTACCCACTAGAGGCTGGTCCCAGGAGGATTTCCCTTCCAGCAATCAAGAACAAGCCATATGGAATAATTGGCAAATCCAGCTCCAATATCCTAACTCTTCTCAAGGCACTTCTGTGAGACAGCAAGATACTCCTACCAGCTGGAGACCTCCGCCCACCAACACATACATGCTCAATTTTGATGGGGCTTCCAAAGGAAACACTGGCACTACAGGATATGGGGGAGTGGTCCAAAACAATCAGGGTAACCCGCTCAAAGTCTTCTATGGATCCATAGGATGGAACACAAACAATGCAGCAGAATTGGAAGGTCTATGGAGAGGGCTCAAACTTGCTCAAAATCAGAGTTACACACCCCTTATAGTAGAAGGAGACTCTCAAATTATTATAAACATGGCCTCAAAGATTCAGCAAGGCTCAGAAGGTTAGCAGAAGCTCGAGAATGGTAACCAGGCTTGAGCTTCTTCAACAATGGCTAAGGGACAACAAGGCCATATCCTTCAAGCATATCAGGCGATAAGGAAACAAATTACCAGATTTTCTGGCCAATCTAGGAGCAGATCGGGGAAAGGAGCACTTCGAAGGATCTCTACAGGGCATTGTCTCGGAGATAGAATGGTCCACTTTCCAGGAGATCCTTAAGAATGATATGCAGACGAGGGAAGAGGCACACTCGGATGCAGGTGCCAGCATGAAGTAAAGAGCGCCATGTGCCAGCCACGCGGAGGGGACAGCGAGTCGGCGCACAGGCGGTTTGGTATGAGGTTTTACAATGCGGTATTGAATGGCATTCAATGCCATTTACTCAGGCTTCTGTCCCAAGGAAACATAGAGGGAATTAACAACATGAAACCCAAAATGTTCGCGGCGATCTGTTTGTCTGAGCAAGAGGGGAATTGGGGCTCAAATGCGGAAGGAAATGACGGACTGGTAAGGAAGGAGGGAGGTGTTGGAGATAACAAGCCTTCCCTCAAAGTCAAGTTATGTGCAGAGTCGAAGCCCGGCTCACGACATTCTTGGGAGGTTGTGGTCTGCAATAATCAACTGTCTGGTTTTTTACTGAAGCTGCAACGAGGAAGCGGGTTCTCTTCAGTGAAAGACTTCGAATTACACATTTTTGAGGTGAACAGGGAAGCAATTGTGGTTCTGTGCAATCTTCCGACGGCAACAGAGCACGACACGCCTCCTATGGCTCCTCGTCAGCGCGCTTCTTCTCGTTGTGGTCGAAATTATGGGTAGAGGGGAAGCTCTAGAGGCAGGGGCATTCAAAGCCCACGACGTATTTCTCCCCTTGCTTGTGCTTCACCCACTTCAATTGGGTCAGAAGACTCTGGATACGCCATAAGCAACACTGTGCAGTCGGCGAAATTCAAATTCAGACGTCGGACCAACAAGCCCATCGTCTCAGCGCTGGTTACAGTCATTTTCTCTGAAGAAGAGGAGGAGGAAGACAGCGGTAAGGAGGAAACAGAGGAACATACGCCTAGCTCGGACAACTCTTCACAGAGGAGGGGAATGGAAGATAGCTCTTACATTCCCTCCTCTTAGAGTAGGCTTGAAGAGGACAACACCTGTGTACATTCTGAGGAGCAGGAAGAGGTCCTAAAGGAAATTGGAAGCATGAAGGCTGAGGACACCATGAATATAGCTCAGCAATCTACAGAGGTTCCTCGGGCAATGGAAGTCACCAGGAAGGCTTCTCCCCAGAAGCAAGCCTTGGACAAGGAGCCTGACAACTCCTTTGCCAATATCCTTTACCTTAAGCTTCCGCCAGGAATTCTAAGACCTGAAGACATCCCGGATGGAATGGAGGTGACCTGGGAACGAAATCCGGAAAGGGAAGCTGCAGAATGCTCCAAAAATCTCAAGTAATCTTCGCTGTTATGCGGGTAAGGTCTGCGGCTCCTGGTCTGCGGGTAATATATATGTTTTGTTCTGTTTACATTATGTCTTGTTCTGTTTATGATCGGCTACATCTGCTTAGAAACCATGGCGATGCGTACCGTGGCTGGCGTCTTTTCCAGACAAGCAAGCACATGCGCTCAGCATTTTTTGATACTATACTGCTTTTTTGTAGAATTCCAAGCCTGTAATGCCTTCATCCTTTGCTTGGCAATGTATTGCTGCTGATAGCTTTCTTGTGAACAGTTTAAAAATGTATACTGCTCTGAAGAGTTTTACTGTTGTAATCATGTTTCTCACAATCAGCAGAAAAGGCTTTTTTGTGAAAAGTTTTGAAAGAGAGTTGCTCACTCACTCTCAGAGGTTAAAACCTCTTGTAAATATTTTTTCAACTTCTTTAATATAATTAGTTTAGTCTTTGCCCCCAAAAAAAAAAAACATGGTGAAAGATGCATGGAAACACCACATAATACCTTTCTATGGGATTTTTGGCCTATAAGTGGGATATGGTCGCTCTTGGTTACGTTTGGGTGACAATAATGGCCTAGGAGTCAAAATCATGGTTTAAAAGGAGGAAAAGGGACTTACATAGGACATTGAACCCTCTAGGCCATATATGTTATGACCAAGGGATCAATCATGACATACACTCTTTGTATGGGGTCTATGACCCTCCAAGGGTGTTTCAAGTTCCATTAGGAATTTTTGTAATAATGGGATGAGCCTAGATAACTTAACCATGCTTAAGAGAGAAAAATAGATCCTTTGTCTTTACAAGTATATTTTAATTCTAATTACATTCTTTTGAAACATGTCCTATAAGGGATTCTTGCATAACAATGATATTGTCTAAACGAAATTCTTTCTCATTACTAATAACCCATGTGCATGCGTGTAAATTAAAAAAAATCAAGGATATTGTCTTTTTTCTTTTACGTGTCGAATGAGTTGGTTACTTTTGGTTTCGGGATTGAGAGATAGGAAATTCCATATTCTGCGTTTTTAGGTCAATCGTTGAGTCTAGAACAAGACTCATCTTCATAACTAAATCTACAAGAAAGAGAAAAGATGGAGGATATAAATATGAGATACAATGCACTTAAAGTTGAGGATTTGACTAGTCAAAAGATTATATTTTTAATACTTGATTTTTAATTGCAATCCTAATTTTAATTTACTCTATGCCATTAAAAGTATATATTTTGTTTTCACCCTTAATTAATCAATCTTATTTTAATTTACTTGTAATTCTTTTAAAATTTTGAATATAGAATTAATTTTTCCTATAATAATTATTTGAATCTTGATTTCTATAAATTTTATTAATACCATAATTTAATAT
>APFE030514329.1:27379-38358 GCA_000404065.3 Pinus taeda
TATATAAATATGTATGAGAGGATATGTTTTTTACTTCAAAATATAAGGGAGCATGTATTAAATTTTAATGTGGGGAATGTGAATCGTAAATACAATATTCCAATGTCAACTATGTATATATCATACAAAACTAGTGAAAATATAATTTTTTTTATAATAAAAACATTTTATGATTGTTTTGCTTAAAACTAGCCTAAATCCTCTTAATTATAGATTTACCCAGAGTCACAGACAATCAATTCATCGGAGCCTCAAACCGTTCTCCTCAATATTTTCTTAAAAAAAAATTATGGAAGAATTAATTGTGTGAATGCAAGATAGATTGCAAGTAAAATCCAATATATATTAATAATATATATTTTTTATAATATTTGATTTTATTATAAAATATGGTTATTGTTAAAAATAATTATATAAATTTAAAAACTTAAAAACGTTTTTATTTACACTGGAATAAATTTTTACATGACAATCCACCAATAAAATAATTAAATAAAGGCATCTTTGACTTTTTCTATGTTTCCTATCATGTTGTATAAGTATGGCTATTTGTCAACACCACCCTACTTTTTGCCTGTTGAAGAGCATTGAATATTCTGAACCTTGATACGAAGACAAAAGGGCTGTGGTAATTATACTTCTTGATGACGTAAATCCCACAATATGTAATGGCTTCTCCAGGCTGTGTTTACAATTACTTGTTCATGCCGTGGGCTCTCCATGCGTGATTTTGGAACCACTCCTGGATTGTCAACGGACTTCCATTTACGAAGTAGATGAAAAAAAAGCCCCTCTCAACTCCCAAATTCAAATCTATCTCCTACTCCGACTTCCTCTCCCCCCATTCGCAATTCACAGCCTGCTTCAGAAACTAACTATAAGTAATGCACCCGGCCTTACCTTAGATGAATCTGTACTTGAAAACTCTAATCAACAACACCAACCTCCCATTTTCCTCACTTGGTTGGTTATCAAGATGCACAGAATGCAGTTTTTCCTCTGCCAATCCTTTTGGTCGCAGCAGTTGCTCCGTCTCATCAGCTCACATCTCAAGGTGACAAACTGCGGTCGTGGCGCAAATCTATAAGAAGCAGAAACCATATCATACAAACTATACAATGGGACTCTGACAGCGTCACGATCAGCTTCAAGAACGATTCCGAATATTTGACAGAGGGACCTCGCAAGCAGCGGATGATCTCCCACAAGGCCTACCAGGTCAGCCCGCTAGTTTCAAATTCCGACAGTACTCTGGATAAGTAACGGTTGATGCCAAGGCAGGCAGAGCGCTTTTCTATTAATTCGTCAAGGCCACTCGAGATCCCTCCAAGAAGCCGCTGGTTCTCTGGCTTAGCGGCGGTATATTCGCTTGACTAATTGCTCTTCACAGGTTTCCAATAATAGTTGTATTCTTCAATTCTTCTAGTTCTCACAAACAAATACTCTCGCAGGGCCTGGATGTTCGTCGCTGCGATATGGAGCAATGGCGGAATTGGGGCCTTTCCGCGTTAACCCAGACGGAAGAACTCTTAGCCACAACCCATACGCATGGAACCAAGGCAGGTATTGCCCTCATTTATACCCTGAAATTGTACAAATATTTATTCATCCAGATCTTTAGTCTGCCCGGATTTTTAATTCATGAGGCTAACATTTGTGCAATATGAATTCAGATAGAAGCACAAATTTGAATGTAGGCTAGTGCAATGATTTGGAAGGTCTAGTTTATAACGAAATGGGACATACCAATATTTACGGTATCTATGCTCCCATATGCATAGATAATTCATCCAAAATGCCGAGGGTAAGTGTAGCTTTTATAGATATATAATTTTTTTACATTTATTTTTAATGACATTAACCATCAGAAACCAACCGTTAATCCATGGTCCTTTTTCTATATTTGCCAATTATAAGACTTACAGATGAAGTTATTCTATATTTAACAGTTATAAGAGTTAGAGATGAAGTTACGTCGTCAGCAAACCCCGCCCCATTTCAACTATGGTCTACCTACATATTTATCATAGCACTAGTTTCAAATTCCGACTAAACCACAACCCCTCCATCTAATTTTCATGATATTCCCAAAATATGCAGTAAAGTTAAGTTCAGCTAAGCTCCACAGCCCTCTTTTACATCTTTTCCTCTGTATATTTATTTGTGTTTGACTTCTCAAATGCAACCACGCTTTTGCTAAAGATTGACTGTACTTATGATTGTTGTGTAAATAGCAATAAGAAGCGGAGATGCCAGGATATGATTTTTGCATCGCTAACTACGTAGAAGCGTATTTTAATAGGTCCGAAATTCAGAAAGCCATACATGCAAATGTAACCAACATAACTTATAATTGGACCCATTGCAGGTACATCGGACTTTAGACCTACTTACTAATATCATTTTTTTTGTGAATATTTAAGTTTTCAATCTTCTTATAGCGACAATTTGATGTGCTAAAATATGGTTTCACGTTACTCCAGACCAGTAATGTTCTTTTTTGGGCGGATTCGATTTCAACTGTCTTACCAATTTATCGTCAACTAATTGCAAGTGGTTTGAAGATACTTGTTTTCAGGTATAATATAGGACAATGTCATACGCTTTTTGAATGTATTATAAACAAATTTAACTGAGTGAAAATAAGATTGGTTAGTATATATCGATTCTTTATGAAAATTTGTATTAGATCCGTTTCCGAACAATCACTTCAAGCTATCCCTCCTCCACCAGAAACTAAATTTTATGGATGATTCAAGTATTTTATTAACAACTTTTTCTTCCTTTGGTTTTCAGCGGAGACACGGATTCCAGAGATCCTGTGACCGCAACAAAACTGTCGATCAATGAGCTGAAGCTTCCAATTGAGACTCCATGGTACCCCTGGGTGAATGGGGACGACGTACGTAATAAAATCAGTTTCATTAATTTCACAGATAAAATATTATGATAATATTGATTTGACCTCTACTCAATGGATGCGTTCTCCTGCATGGTGCAGGTCGTTGGATATACTGTGATTTACAACGGTTTGACATTTGCCACGGTGAGGGGGCAGGGCATGAAAGTCCGGAATTTCAACCGTCAAGGGCTTTAACGTTGTTCAAATATTTTGTGAAAGAAAAAGCCTTGCCAAAATGATAAGATTTGACTCAAACTACTTGCGGTAAGGAAACTACCTTCCTAAAATTTTCATATTTTATCGAAATTTCAAGCAAATAATGGAATATCTGGACGAATTAAACAGATTTTATTGAACTTGCTTCAATTTGAGCTTGCGGACCCCGCGCCTGTAGCAGCAGTTGCTAGAAGTAAATGTTGGAAATTTATGGAAATTTCAAATACAAAAGAACATAGAACAATGCTATGTTTTCTCCATTTAATTCAGAGAACCAAAAAAAAAGCTGGGTAGACATAGTTTTCTACATACAAATAAAACTTGTATTCATTAATAAAATGTCTTATACAAATTTCTTCCTCACTTCCTCACAAGAGGATTACACCAGCTCCAAAAAGAAATTTACTCTCTCTGCAAGAGAGAGTAATACTATGTTTCTTAAAAATTAACACACTGCTGTAACTAAAACATTTCTTACATTCACTCTTGTAAATGTAATTCCTTACATTACATCTCAACCAAAAGAAAACATTCACAGTGCTGTGCACCTCACTTCATTGCCATACATTTCAATCTTCCAACAAAAAATTTCTCTGGCTTTGCTGCCTCTCAAACTACCTCACACAGTTTTGCGTTCTCTTTTTTTGCTTCACATTACATTGCATATACTATGAACCACACAACAAAAAATGTATAACAAATGCTTTTTTTTTGGGCCATACTTCTAGTGAGTTAAAAAAACATTAAAATTAAAAGTATTACTTAGGTTTACCAAACCAAAGTAAGTGTTAATTTATTACTTCATTATCGCTTTAAGTTAATTTCTGGAACGAAGGTACTTCAGCGAATTGCAATATACATTGCATTAAAACAAAACAAAACATGCTTCCGCTATCATAACCTTTGATCTGTCCTTAAAAATAGAATGGTTGTAGTCAATATTACAAGCTCCTTATTTGTTGAACATTATGCTCCGGGAAAAAAGTGGTTTCCAAAAATTGTTTGAGCCACGTAAAGATCAGTGTACACTATTGCTGCCCCTTTGGAGAATACCATCATTGCGTGAAAAATGGTGCGATGGAAATCTGGTGGTTTTTCTGAATTAAATGTTGTTTTACTTGGCTGTTGAAATTACAATTTCAACACTCCCCTTTAGTTTCAACTGCTGGGTTATCATTCATACCCAAACATTTCCTCAAAAATTCAAAACTTTTTTGTCCCAATGGCTTGGTCAGAATATCTGCAACTTGCTCATGAGTTCTGCAATATTCTAAAACAATTTCTCCATTGTTTACCAATTCCCTGATGTAACGAAACTTTGTGTCTATGTGTTTTGTTCTCTTATGAAACACAAAGTTCTTGGATAATGCAATAGCTGAGCTATTGTCACAAAAAATCATTGTTCCTTTTGCTTGTTCTTGGCATAAACTTCTTAACATCCTTCTCATCCAAACTACTTGACATGCTAGTGCTGTACCTGCCACATATTCTGCCTCTACTCTAGACAATGCTACAATAGGTTGTTTTTTAGAAGCCCATGAAATAGTTCCTGAACACATGTGAAAGACATAACTAGATGTGCTTTTCCGATCATCTACACTTCTAGCCCAATCACTATCAGTGTATCCAATTAAATCTAAACATTCTGAAGCAGTATATAAAATGCCAAATTGTTTAGTACCTTTAACATACCTCAGAATCCTTTTTGCTGCCTGCCAATGTGCTTCTTTTGGCCTTTCCATGAATCTGAAAATCAAACTAACAACATGCATTATATCCGACCTAGTTGCAGTCAAATACATGAGGCTCCCAACTATGCTCTTGTATAAACTAGGATCAAAATCCTTGCTGTTGTCTCTTTGCTGAGTTTTAATACGATCATTGTGGGAGTGATTGTTGCTTTCTTGTCCTTCATATTAAATCCTTCCAACACTTCATTAACATATTTTGCCTGTGAGATAAAAATCTCATTTTCACTTTGTTCTTCTTCTATTCCTAAGAAGTATCTCAGCAAACCCATGTTAGTCATTTCAAATTCCTCTTTCATCACTGCTTTGAAATTCTCAATAAGATAATCATCATTACCTGTGAAAATAACATCATCAACATATAACACAACAATTATAATTTTACCATCATTTTCTTTGATGTAGAGGGTGGGTTCTCCCTCACACTTTTCAAATCCATTTTCCAGTAGATAGGAATCTATCCTACTGTACCACACTCTTGGTGCTTGCTTCAGCCGATAAAGAGCTTTCTTCAATCTACACACGTTGTGCTCTTGGCCTTTCTTTTCATAGCCTAGAGGTTGTTCAATGTAAATCTCTTCCATTAACACTCCATTTAGGAATGCTGACTTCACATCCATTTGGTAAACTTTCCACTTGTTTGAGCTGCTATGGACAACACTGCTCTCACGGTTTCCATTCTATCAACCAGTACGAAAGTTTTCTCATAGTCTCTCCCATACTGCTGCTTATATCTTTTGACAACAAGTCTTGCCTTGTGTCTTTCTATTTTTCCTTCAGCATTACTCTTGGTTTTGTAAACCCATTTAACTCCAATGACTTCTTTTCATTTTGGTAGTTCAACCAAATCCCATGTCTTGTTTTTTTCTATGGCATTGATCTCCTCATACATAGCTTCTATCCATTTCCTATCCTTAATAGAATCTTCGAAATGAATAGGATTATCAACATGAAAATATAGAGCAAACAAGGAATTCATACCTTTATCATAAATTTCACTTAATTTTTTGAACTTCTTACCTCTTTCATTTGGTGTACAAGTGCTTGAAGATGCACTTGAATTTCCTCCTTGTGATGTGCTTGGAGAAGCACTTTCATTTCTCCTCAAGGGTGTCTCTTGCTACCCTTGTGTTGACGCTGCTGTTTGGGGATGTATTTTAACCATCTCCTCATCATCTTCATCATGTGACAAAGAGCTTTAACATTCACTGTTTTCTCTATGCTTCCATCCCAAGCTTCCTCCTCAATGAACTGAACATCTCTGGTCACAAAAAACTTCTTGGTGGATGGGTTTTACAATTTATAAGCTTTGGATTCCTCACTGTATCCAATGAAAATACATTTCTCATCTTTGTTGTCCAACTTCTTCCTTAGTTGATCTGGAATGTGTGCATAAGCCACACATCCAAAAAATTTCATGTGGGTGACTCCTTGCTTTCTCCCACTCCATGCTTCTTCCGGCACTCTGTTCATGACTGCTTTTGTAGGGCATCTATTCAAAATGTATGTTGCACAGTGTACAACTTCAGCCCAATAATCATTTTTCAAATTCTTTGCCTTTAACATACTCCTCGCCATATCCATAATTGTCCTATTCTTCCTTTCGGCTACTCCATTTTGTTGCGGAGTGTACCTAGTGATAACTTGTTTGTGAATTCCATTTTCTCTACCAAAAAGTAGAAATTCTTTGGAGATATACTCACCTCCTCTATAATTTCTTAGAACTTTGATATGCATCCCACTTTGGTTTTCTACAAGTGCTTTGAAATTTCGAAATTTTTCAAACACTTCACTTTTGTTCTTCATGAAATAAACCCAAGTTGTTCTAGTAAAATTATCAATGAATGCTGGTATATATTGGCTGCCTGCAAGTGATGGAGTTTGCATCGGTCCACATACACTAAGGGTGCTTTTGCCCTTATACTTTTTCCTGATGGAAAATTTTCTCTGTGTTGTTACCCCAAGATACAACCTTCACACAGGCTGTCTGGTTTCTCTATCAATGGTAATCCTCTTACCATTCATTTTCTACTCAATAAGTTAAGACCCCCAAAGTTGAAATGTCCAAATCTTAAGTGCCACAACCGATTTTTATAATTTGGTTCGCTTTAGAAAGCCTCTTGTGTAACTATTGCAATTTCTACTCCATCTTTTAAATGTACTTTTATCCTGAGAGGGAACATCCTGTTCCTTGTCATCTTCACTTCACTAATACATCGTTTGTTGGGTTTTCTATCCATGATGGTGCATACATCATCCTCGAAGAAAGAATTGCACCCCTTTTGAACAAGCTGTCCAATACTTAAGAGGTTACATTTCATTCCAGGAACACAATAAACATCTGCCATGGTTTTCTTTTCACCTTTCTTTGTTAAGATATTTACTTCTCCCTTTCCCATAACAAAAACTTTGCTATCAGTCTCAAGTGTGAATTGTGACTTCACACTCTGATCTAATTTAGAAAACAGGGCTATGTTTCCTGTCATATGATTGCTGCAACCAGAGTCTAGAAACCATATATCATCACTCTTTGTTTCAGCTATATTACAGGCTAACAACAAATTATCTTGGATGATATTTTCTCTAGTCATATTTTCACTAGTTTTATTACTCATATCATGTTGCTTCTTCCTACATTCATTTGCATAATGCCTATATTTTTTACAATAATAACATTGGACATTGGATTTTTCATACCTTTGTCCTTGAGCATGATGTTGTCCACTTTGTTCGCTGCTGCCTTGGCCTTGGTTCTGATTTGAATTGCTGCCTCTTCCTTGATTATTTTCTGGACTGTTTCTTCCACCTCTGTTTTGGCTTCTGCCTCTTCCTCTCTTGTGTTCCTCTGCCTTGACCTCTTCCTCTTCCAAAGGACATCTGGGTCTTGAAGGCATGTTCTAGAGATAATTTTTCATTTCTACTCAATCTCTACTCATGTGTTATCAGTGATGCATGTAGTTCATCAACTAAGAAGTTTGTGAGATCCTTTGTCTCTTCTATGGTGATGACAATCACATCGAACTTTGAGGGTAGAACCCTTAATAGTTTTTCCACAATCCTCCTTTCTTTAAGAATCTCTCCATGAGACCTTATTTGTGTGACTAGACCAATCATTTGTGTGAAGAATAAGTCAATACTGTCTAACTCCTTTATGTGCAGATTCTCAAAATCTCTCCTTAGCAATTGTAGTTTTGTTGTCTTCACTTTCTCCATGCCTTGATAGACTACCTTGAGAGTTTGCCATGCTTCTTTGGATGTCTTGGCTGATGCTATCCTTGGAATCACACTTTCATGCACTGCTTGATATAAGAAGATGAGGGTTTTAGAGTCCTTCTTCTTATAGCTCTTCAACAGTTCTTTCTCTGCCTGAGTCAAGTTATTAAAAGCATCTTCATCTCATGGTTCTTCAAAACCATCCTCAACAAATTCTCTTAAGTCTTGTGAGGCAAACAAGGCTCTCATGGTTATTGCCCAATAGTTATATTTTTTCCCATTAAGTTGTGGGAGCTCGGTATTACAGATACCTATACTAGTGTTGGTGCTGGAGCTAGCCATTCTTGCACTCTAAACTATGCTTCAAAATACTTGACTATGATGACTGTTCTCAACAGCTATATATATATAAAAAAAAAAAAAAAAAAAAAAAAAAAAAAAAAAAAAAAAAAATCTGAGAAATACCAAGGATTTGTTTTGACTGAGTCTTCACTCTACTGAGCTTCTCCATCAAGAAATCTTTCCTTCAGCTTCTTTGACACCTTCAAAGAGCTTGGACAAGCTCTGATACCATGTTGGAAATTTATGGAAATTTCAAACACAAAAGAACAGAGAACAACACTCTGTTTTTCTCCACTGAGAATAATACTTTGTTTCTTCTTACATTTATTGTTGTAAATGTAATTCCTTACATTACATTTCAATCAAAAGAAAACATTCACACTGCTGCACACTTCACTTCATTGCCATACATTTCAATCTTCCAACAATTTTTTTTTTTATCTTGGGCTACTACGCCTCTCTAACTACTTCACACAGTCATGCGTTCTCTTTTTTTGCTTCACATTACATTGCATATACTATAAACCACACAACAAAAAAATATAACAAATGCGGTTTTTTCATGCCCATACTTCTAGTAAGTTAAAAAACATTAAAATTAAAAATATTATTTAAGTTTACCCAACCACAGTCAGTATTCATTTATTACTTCAATATGGCATTATGTCAATTTATAAAACAAAGGTATTTCAGCGAACTGCAATGTACGTTGCATTAAAACAAAACAAAACAAAACAAAACATGCTCCCCTATCATAACCATTGATCTGCCCTCAAAAATTGAACAAGTAGATTTCCCTCAAAAATAGAA
This sequence comes from Pinus taeda, assembly GCA_000404065.3. Classification (NCBI taxonomy): domain Eukaryota; kingdom Viridiplantae; phylum Streptophyta; class Pinopsida; order Pinales; family Pinaceae; genus Pinus; species Pinus taeda. Next base: position 36,611 of record APFE030514329.1, read on the forward strand.
TCGCTATAGTCAATATCGCAAGCCTCTTATTTGCTGAACGTTATGCTCCAGGAAAAAAGTGGTTTTCAAAAAGTGTTTGAGCCATGTGTTGATCCGTGTACACTATCGCTGCCCCTCCAAAAAATACCATCCTTACGCGAAAAGCACTTTGATGGAAATCTCGTGGTTATCCTGAATTAAATGTTGTTTCACTGGGCGGCAGTTGAAATTACAATTTCAACACTAAATGGTCTCGTACATTGTCTGATTAGAGATTGTACTCATGAGCCAGAGTGGGGACCAAACATCAGTAAAGTTGATTGGAAAGACATGCACCACTCAAGAAAGTAAACAAAAAGCCATTGTTATGTTATATAGATAAATGTTGTTTTAGCAAATCATTAAAATAAACATTTATAATAAATAAATATATTGATAAATGTTATTTCAGCGAATCATTTAAATAAATATTTAGATAATCTTAAATAAATATATATTTAGATAGGAATATCCACAACAAGATGCAAATCTTGTGGAAACATGTTCTTGAAATCAATTTGGTGTTGTGAGGAATTGGAGGTGGCACTGCTCATAAATTTCATAGGCTGTATTGTGTTATGTGATGTTGGCTGTGATCTTTCTTCGTCTGCAACATGATCCTGTGGAGACTATGTTCTTCAAATGAAATTAGCGGCGTTTGAGATCGCAGAGGACACTGGCTGTTGATTTCATAGACTCGAAGGTGTTTGCCGTCTTTCTACGCCTCCAAGATACGTGTAAAAGGCATAGCATGTAATGGCCATCTGCGATAACCCCATTCCCTCTTTCACCCCTGGCCAAACCTGCAAAAACATTGTATAACCGCATAATATGTTCAGGTTTGACACGTTAAATTTAAGAAGATACTGTGCTCTCAAGCTTTACACGGAAAATCTAATTTATGCATCCTAATATCCTTAATTAGAGGCTATAATCAGAAATTTGGAAATTCAATCCTCGGAAATCTTAGGAGACAAGAAACCACGCGTAAAATGGTTGATTGGATTCAACAATGTAAGTCATAATTTACAAAATGCTTATTAGTGAACGTTTGGGATGTTTTACACATGATTTTTATTATGTTGTTTATTTGAGAAAAGACAAAGGGTTAAAATTGCGTATTGAAGCTGCAAACATCCCTGTAATCATAAACTAACATCCTTGCAGATGGCAAGTTTTGATGCACAGAAAGATTGACAACTTGAATTGTGTAGATTTTTTTGTCTTTGTCTCACATCGCATCGTAATGGAAGATGATTTGCAATTGACTGCGAGATTTGGAGCGTTACAAACATTACATATTTTTCTTAATATTTCAAGACGAGAGGACGAATATGAAATAGGCAAAATTAAATTAAACAATTCACTTTACTCAGGTCTTTAATTCACTTCACTTATTTTAAATATGGGAGGAGTGAGAAATACAGCCCCTTTATTATTGAACAAAGATTTTAACGTAACAATATGGGAGGAGTGAGAAATACAGTCCCTTTATTATTGAAAGAAGATTTTAACGACTATTTTTTAAAGTGTTCAAAATAACATTTTTGAAAATAATATTCTTTTTAAGATGTTTAAAAATGAAAGTGAGAGTTTTCACTATGGAATGGATAGATTTTCACCCACGGTGGTAATTATCTTGTTAACCCGATATTTTTAAATGCAAAGCCTGTATATATTTTTGAAAGGTTAAAAAATATTTTTGCAGGAAAATAGCATAATTTTAATCT
>APFE030514343.1:18000-28141 GCA_000404065.3 Pinus taeda
TTTCAAATAATTTGGAAACTCATCTTCTTTGACTATACTTTCTATACTTTCTTATCTTCTTTGACTATAGTTAAAATTTATCAATTTCATTTTCCAAATACTTTGGAAACTCATATTCTTTCACTATACTTTCTTCCATGTTATATAGTAATTAAAATTTGTCAATTTCATTCCAAACTTTGTAGGCATATTACATCATAAATGCCATAAATTCTTCAATGATTAATTTTGTTCCAACCTTTGCTATATATTACTCATCATTACAATCAATTCATTGAGAGACCTGTTTTGTTTTCTGCATAGTTCATTGTCACAAATGAAATGTCGAGTGAATTTTCTTATCAACGTCTTATCAACTAGTATAGATCCATGTTCATTATGGGTCTAACAAGCTTCAAGCTTATAGAGGGATACAAAAATTTGAATTAAAGTTTTTGGAATACAAAACTTGAAAAAGAAATTGCATTGGAGAGATTTGGTCCTCTACCCTTTGACAGATCTGTGCTTATAATATCTATATCATTTTTTTTCTAAGTTACATTTTTGAAAGCATAAATGGAGACAATGTAAAATACATAGGTTAAGGTTTCATTGCTAGATTCCATACAAAATTAACCAAAAAAATATAAAAAAAGACCAAAATATAAAATAGTGATACTACACTAAATGTTCTACAAATATTTGTTTATTTTTTACAATCACTTTATATATATATATATCCCTTTTAATGATTAAGTATACTTGTTAAATGTTACATATTAATTGTGTATTAACAATTAAATGAAGTGTATATATATTTCCTTCTCAATTTTTTATTTATTTATTTACATTGATTTTTTTTAATACAACTTTTGTATATGCATATATATGAAATTGGTTTTGAAAATTAATTAGTATAGATACTCAAATAGTTCACTTAAGTGTCGCATTAATTTTTTCTTTTAAAGAATAAAAATTATTCATTGGGTTCACACTCAAAAGTGAAAATATGAGGTTTTTCTTTCTAGTTTTAGTTATTTTATCTCTCTAGAGTTACTATAAATTACGTTATTTCAGTTGGACAATGAAATAATTTATTTATGGTTGAGTGTGAGAGAAATATTTTTATCACATCTCTTATAAACTAGATATTCATTTTTGTGTTTTATTATAAATTACATTATTTTTTCCTATTTAGAGTCTACTTTTTTTTTTAGACAATATTTTACTTTTATTTTAAAAGGATCAAATGTCAACTCCATATTGAGCACCTACATAACCACACTATCCACGTTTCCACACTACTAGTTCATAGATGTCGAAATCATCCTAACATGCAAAACCCCTACCCATTTATGATGATGTGAACATATGTACAATGATATAGGCTCGTGAGCCTGATGAATGTAATGGTTAGGATGATGAGCTCACTTATGATATGTGGCTTACATGCCCATGTAGATATGATTAGATATGTTTTAAGATCAATATGCCCAAACATATATGTTTTTTTTGGCTAAGCGGCCAGAGTGGCAGTATTGCAATATGATGTAACTAATGTAAATATTTATAACAAAGTAATATAAAATAGTCAGATATAGATCCCACTCCATGGTAAGGGTATGAGGGCATACAAATCCACAATGACAAGGGGCAACGATGTTGGATAAAGTGTGTTGGTGTTGAGGACACCAAGGGCCCATGTGGCTTCAGGATGTGCAACAAGGAAGATAGAATCCATGTAGTGGAAAGTAAATAAATATATGCTTGGTCAAGAAAAAGGGCATGATGATAATTATGACGAAGAGTGTTCTGACAAGAAAAATGGTTTTGGATTTCAATCCTCAACAACTAGTGAGTGAACCCTAATCTTGGGTTCTGGACCAAATGGGAGTTGTATTGGTCCATGGCCTGGAGGGCGTTTATAGCCCTGTAACAACATGATTGTTGGGTTGGCACCTTGGAAATTAGCTTGGAGGGTGTCTGGAGACCTAGAGTAACATGATTGTTGCGTTGGAACCTTGGTTAGAGTTGTATCAGTTTGTGTCCTCGAGGGTGCTTGGAACCCCTGGAGTAGTATAATTATTGGGTTGGTGCCTTGGCAATTAGCTTAGAGGGTGTATAGAGCCTTGGAGTAACATTATTGTAGGGAAGAATTCATAACGGCTAGGGTTGAGAGCCCCCGCAGAGCATAATAAAAGGACAACAAAGAGAACTTATCCAATCATGCTAGACAGTCGAATTCACAAAGGTAGGGATTGAAAACATACCCAGAGGTCCTACGTTTGAAGTAGGTCTCATAGGGTCCAAACTCTCTACTACCTCCAAGATGTGCAAACTTGCAAATTAGTCACAAATATAGGAGGAGATCACAAAATTCAAAGTACAAGCATATATGCATGATAAATCATCATAGGCCTCATAAATTAAAATTCATAAAAGGAAGAATGCAATTTGGAAACAAGACATGAGTCTCTTTATTAACTGTAAGTAGCAAGTGTAAGGAAGCTACAACTTGATCCAAGCCAAACGTGCTAACATAACCTTCCTCCAGACCATCCAACCCCAACCATCCAAGACTTCCTTTCCAATATATGAAGAAAGATGCTAGATAAGGGTGTTGAGCATCTGTTATGCAACCAACTCACAAAATAGAAGAAAATATAGATCAATGAATTAAAACTTATCCTCTTCGAGGGGGAAACCTCATTTACATTACATAAATGAACAATTCTTGGATGATTTAAATGACAAGGCCTCCTTTATATATATAGGAGTCTAAGGGGTCACAATATAATCAGAACCTACATAACAATAATAATGTAAGGGCACAATAATAAAAATAGTGGGCTTCTACGGGGTGTTAGTGTTAGTCAGTTCAGTGTGTCACCAGTGATCAAATATGTTCTTACAAGGTGTTGTTAGGGTGTCAAATCAAGTTTTTTTCATTTCAGTGAGTCTTCAAATAAAAATTTGGTCACTAGCTAGTGTGTCTAGGGCTATTTCCACTCTCTCAAGAATTTCATATGCCGATCACTTTCATCACTCAGCTGAGTCTACCATTATGAAAACATCATTAACATCACTTTAGTCACATCATCATGGTCTCCATTTATCTCAATGTCACCATTAGATCATTAGGGTTAAGGTCACAAAATCAGTCATTTCATGTATAAATCTAACAAATGAGGAGTGGAAACAAGTAAATTTGTTCAATAACACTTGATTTCAAATGTAATTTATGTTTTTATATGTAATAATGTTCCTAAGGTTCTAAAGTTACAATAATAGGTCCCAAGGCTACAAAGCTCAAAAGGAAAGTGAATTGGTGAGGTGGGCCATCCTACCCCATCAATCAGTTAGACACCAAAAGAAAATTATAAAAGCACATGGAGAAGCTCATTCACACTCATTTGCACTTGTATACCATCATAGCATCTACCTCCCCCCTCTCCTTTGCAAAAAATTGTGATTCCATAGCCCTCGTAGCAAAAATTCGCCCTCGCTACGCACAGAGAGCCCACGCTATGCACTTGGACAACATGTTGCACACAGGAAGCCTTCGCTACGCACGGGGGATATTTGTCCAAAATTGGTTTTTGACCACCAAAATTTGTTTTTCAAAGCTCCTCTTCGGTAATTTGATCCTCCAAGCTCTATAACAACTAAGTTTAATCGTTTTCATGCCCTCCTTTGCCTCATATGTCAAGAAATTGATCAAATACTTCTTCTCCTAGGGTTTACATGCTTTTCATGGTTTTGATCTTCAAATGATGAATTGTTTCCATTTACCCTATATTCCTTGCCCCTGCACCTCTATTTGCAATATACACCATCTCCATCCATCACAAAGTCTTATCCCCTCAGTTTCTATCATTTTCCTCTAGACCCTAGTCTATCCTATCTCTTTCTAGGGCAGGCCTGTCTTTTGGCCTTTTCACCCTCTCCCCTCACTCATTTCCCAAAATTCATTCTTCCCCTACTCACTGACATTATCCCCTACCCTTCTAAATTTCCTTAAAATTTTGGGCAACCCCTAAGTCCATCATACCACCTCATTCTCTTACAGCAACAAATTTCATTATTTTTGCTTGCCTTTCACCTAGGGTTTGAAGTATGCAGTCTGACTCATCACAATCAGAGAATAGGAAGTACAACAAGGCGGGAACAATACTAAGGTTTGAGCCCTCCAATTGAAATGAAATCACCTCCTCCCCATTTTTTATGCAATGCTTTGAAGATGTAAATTGTTTACAGTTTTGTCAAAGAGTGTAGGAAGTAGGTTACCATGAACAGATCACAAGTATATTTTTCCTCACCTTGAAGGAAGAAAAAATCACCATTGTAGGGATTGATTTTATGTTTTCAGTGGTTGCAATCTCTCAAGCTACAGGCATACCAAACCATGGTGAAAACTGGTTCAAAGGCATGAACCTAGACCTAGAAGAGTACAAACCCTATTTGAAATCATAATACAAACGAGCTCACTCATATGTTTTCCCATTCAGATACTTGTTGGAGAGATATGCACCATTAATGAAGGTTGTCATGAAGTTCTTCACATGTGAGGGCAAATTTTCCAGGTTAGACCAATACCACATTAGGATGCTCATGCACTTTACAGTTGCTAAGTCTCTCAATTTGTGCAGCTACTTGTATAGGAGCCTAATCAAAATGTCTGAAAGGGTGCAATTAAAAGGAAAGGAGCATTACCCAAGCCTCTTTCACCATAACCTGATAAAATTTATAGTACTCCATCAGTTAGACATTTGAGGAGAGAACTCTTGTAGCTTGTTCTTGTGCATTTTCAGGAAATCAAAGGAGAGATTGTAGCTATTATCTAGGAATTCATGTGCAATGATTTTGTGATGTATTTTATTTGTTATAGTTTATATGAAAGATATTAATATTCTATTTCCATTCATCAATTCTTCAGTGGTTTTCCTTAAAGTTTATAAGAAGAATTCTTTTCATAAATCTCTATTTTGATGGGAATATCATTATGTGTTATTTTCTTTCTTACTTAATGGATTCATGATATATATGCTCATTAAGACCTCTTGTTTCTTCCGAACACTACACTACATTGACAAACCCTAAGCCATCACAAAACTATTGCTACCTTGCTCCTTTATATCTTTCTTGTTGTTACCCTTTTGATCCTTTGACCTAGTCACCCGGTTTTCATCCCTTGTCCAGCATCAAAACCCTAAATTTTCAAAACCTATCTGAGCCTAGCATAGCTAGCCTAAAATCCTTTATATTCCATTCAATTCTTTGGCTATGATCTCATAAAGAGAACCCTCTTTGGTTTGGTAGGGATAGCTACTAAATTTAATGCTTGGTCTATGGTTACCTCTGTCGATTCCTCTCAGCTTGGGAAATTGTAGAAGATAACATGCGGCACAACAATAACAAAATGGGGGTTACTTTACCAATAACCATAAGGGGGGTACACTTTTATTATAGGGACGTAACATGCCCCTCTCCTTCAAACAAAGTGTTATCCTTAATGCTTGAGTAGTTATAGACACTTCTAATTAAAATTCTCATCCTCCCATGTAGAATCTTTAGCATGTAAGTTCTTCCTCTTAATGAGATACTCAGAAAATGATCGATTCCATAGTTGTCAAGTTCTTGTTTCTGTAACTGCTTTAGGCTCCAATATGATTTTTCCTTCCTCGTCAAGTTCTAGAAATATTTTTTGAAGTATAAGCTTGTCACTGATAACCTTCTTTAAGCATGGAACATGGAAAACTGGGTGTACTCGAGAAGATGCAGACAATTGTAATTTGTATACCACAGTACCAATATTTTTGCAACACCTTGTAAGGACCATAGTGCTTGGGTGATAATTTATTATCCTTCTTAGCTTGCTTGAAAGACATTTGTTTGTATGGTTATAGATTTAAAAATACCTAGTCGCCTACATCAAAACTTCTTTGACTACGATGTTTATATGCTTACTGTTTCATTCGATTCTACGCCATAGTGAGGTTATCCTTTAAGCGAACTTGTTGTTGATGCTCAATGTGATCTTCCACTGCTTGAACCTAGAATTTTCTCTTAAAGATGATGTGATGGATGATGGGTGATATCCATAAAGTGCCATAAATGGGGTCATTTTTGTTGCAGTATGGAAGGAAGTGTTATACCACAATTCAGCCATAGGTAATCACTTAACCCATTTTTTTTGTTTATCAGATACAAAGCAATAAAGATGTCCTTCCAAACATTTGTTCACTATCTCAGTTTTCCTGTTAGATTGAGGATGATAATATGATCTATGATTTAATTGAGTACCAAGACAAGAAAATAATTCCATCCAAAAATTTCCAGTGAAAATGGGATCTTTGTCACTTACGATAATCTTTGGTTTCCATGTAGCTTTTGAATTATTTCTATAAATGCAGTAGAAACTATAGTAGCTTTAAAAGGGTTAAATAATGCACAAAAGTGTGCATACCTAGTATGTCTATCCACTACCACCATGACGATTCTCTTTCCTTCAAACTTGGGTAAACCTGTGATAAAATCCACTGAGACCCCCTCCCAATGATGACCTGGAATGGATAAAGGTTGTAACAGACGAGAGGTCTTAATTTTCTCAACTTTATTTTGTTGGAAAACCAAACATTTTGCCACAAACTTATTGATTTCATATTTAAGGCCCTCCCAAAAAATTCCTTCTTGATCCGATGATAAATTTTTAAAAATCGCGAGTGCCCTCCCAAGGGGGAGGTGTGCAATTCCAAAATAATTTTTTGTTTGAATTGGGAATTTTTACGAAGATATAAGTGATCTTTGTACCATAATGAATCATTTTTCCATCTAAATGTATTAGATGTACTGGGGTCGAGCGACAACTTTTAAATGAGTGTCCACACCACTTCATCATTCTTCCATTCATCCCTTGCTTCGATTATCCAATTCGGTTGGATAATAGACACGACATAAAGAAATGTTTCCACATCCTCATCCTTTCTTGAGAGTGCATCTGCAACAACATTTTTCTTCCCTTTTTTGTAGATGATTTCAAAGTCATAAACTATCATGATCTGTTTTTAAATTGAAGTGTCCTCCCATTAGGTAAGGTTTCCATTGATTTAGTGTATGTAACATTTACAACATTTCCTTCTCATAAATAAGTTTTTGTAAATGCTTTCCTTTGATTGGACAACATTAAAAAGCAATGTGTCTTCCTTCTTGCATTAAAACAACACCAATTCCATTTTCTGAGGCATCACATTCTACAATAAAGGTTTTTGTGAAGTCTAGCATAGCTAAGGCCGATGCTTGACACATTGCCTCTTTAAGATGTTCAAAGGCCTTAGTTGCTTCTCGAGTCCAAGAAAAATCATCTTTCTTCAATAATGTTGTTAGAGGTGCTGCTATTCTCCCATAATTCTTAACAAACTTGTGATAATATCCCGTCAACCTGAGAAATCCTCGAAGATGCTTTATGATTCTGGGGATTTTCCATTCCTTAATGGCTTGATCCAGGTGGATATTGGTGGCAACCTACCTATTCCACTAAGACCCCCACCATTGTTTCTTTCAGTTTTTTAGTTTCCTTAATTGTAGCATAGTTTACTATTTTTGGCAGTTTTTTGGGTCGTGAACTTCCGAAGCCATTTTAAGGCCCCAAATGACATTTTTTTGGAAAACGGGAAAATAAAACACTTTAAAAAATATTTGTAGTCAAAAGTTTTAATCCTTGGATATGTAACAACCCTGGTGAAATTTGCATGTAATAAAAGCTAATAAAGCAAAAATAAGACCACGTGTAAGGGACACATATTCAAAGCTAAATGCTGGGTAGGACATCCTAGTGTGGGTGTTCATTTTGATTATTATGGCTAAGGAAATTGGCAAAGGCAAAGGAAAAAGCATTAAAAGGAAAAAAGGTATTTTTGGCACATTTATTTATGGAAATAAAGGAAATTAGGAGAAAACTAAGGTGAAAGGTCATTGGTTGCATGTGAGGAGGAAATTGAAGGAAAATATTGGAAAATGAAGAAATTATAGGCCTCATTAATAAAAAGGTATTTCAGGATCAGTTGGTAACCTTTTTATCAGTTCAAGCTTTGGAGCTCTCTCATTATTCTTCTCTCTCTCTCTCTCACTCTTGGTCACTTAGATTTTTCTTGGAGCACTCTAGCTTTGTATCAAGGAAGGAAAAGAAAGCAAAGGGAAGGGAAGGAAAGTAAGGATCAAGGAAGAAGAGCAAGAACAAGCAATTTCAACAGGAATACTTGTAGGTAACATATTGCATGTGTGATTTATTAGCTGTTTTGGAAATGCATGGATTTACATGTTGGTGTATGGTTATGTTGCTATCGGTGGCATGGTTTTTCTAGGTTATGATAGTGGTTTTTAGCATAGCCTTTCCTTTTTCCCAATGTCATGGTGTGTTGGGATGTTTATCTTGGTTTTGAGCTTTGGTTTTTTGGATGGATTTCAGAATTCAGGGTGGAGGTGGTCTCAAGGTTCATTCCCAAAGGCCTAGGAATCCCTTGACTGGTTTTAGTGGAATACACAATAAATTTTGAGGGATGAGTCTTAGTTTAGGGCCTAGTGATCTGGGTTTGAATTATGGTAAATGCTGAGAGACTGGTCTCCGTTTAGGGCCTAGTGATCCAGGATTTGCGGTAAAGCCTAAGAGACAAGGAGATAGAAAATTCCTTAAGGATAGTCATGGATTCTGAATGGAATTCCAAGTTCAGTTCAGTTGTGACCGGAGCACTAGTTTTGGTGTGATTATGGTTTGGTGATTGTTATGAAACCAACTCAAGAAAAGATAGAAAAGATAGATCAACACCTTAGAATTCAGCCTCTTCGAGGGGGCAACCTCCTTTACATTACATAAATGAACAATTCTTGGATGATTCAAATGACAAAACCTCCTTTCTATATATAGGAGTCTAAGGAGTCACAATATCACCCAGCTGACCTAACAATAATAATATAAAGCCACAAAAATAACAATAGAGGGATTCTATGGGGCACAGTAATAACAATATGGGGATAATAAGGGCACAAAAATATTAATAAGGTATGCAACTACAATATTAATGGGGTAATCACTAGTATTATAGGTACCCAACATGCTCCTCTCCTTCAAAAAAGTGTGGTCCTCAACGCTTGAGTAGTTCTGGATGCTTCTGTATAAAATTCTCATCCTCCCATGTGGAATCTTCAGCGGATAAGTTCTTCCACTTGATAATATACTCTGAAATTGATCGATTTCATAGCTCTCGGTTCTTGTTTCTGTGACCGCTTCTGGTTCCAATATAATTTTTCCTTCCTCGTTAAGTTCTGGCAATATTGTTTGAACTGGTAGCTTATCACCTATAACCTTCTTTAAACATGAAACATGGAAAACTGGGTGCAATCGAGAAGCTGCGGGAAGCTCTAATTTGTATGCCATAGTACCAATCTTTTGCAACACCTTGTATGGACCATAATACTTTGGTGATAATTTATTATCCTTCTTAGTTTGATAGAGGGACATTTTATTATATGGTTGTAACCTTAAGAATACCCAATCACCTACATCAAAACTTCTTTCACTGCGATGTTGATCTACATGTTGTTTCATTCTATTTTGTGCCAACACACGGTTATCCTTTACGAGTTGAAGGACTTGTTGTTGATGTTCGATGTGATGTTCCACTGCTTGAACCTTATAATTTTCTCTTACATATGATGTGATGGATGGTGGCTGATACCCATAAAGTGCCATAAGTGGGGTCATTTTTTTTGTTGTATGGAAGGAAGTGTTATACCACCATTCAGCCAGAGGCAACCATTTGACCCATTGTGTCTGTTTATCAGATACAAAGCAAAGAAGATATCCTTCCAAACATTTGTTTACTATCTCAGTTTTCCCATCAGATTGAGGATGATAAGATGAGCTATGAGCTAATTGAGTACCAAGACAAGAAAATAATTATGTCCAAAAATTTCCAGTGAAAATGGGATCTTTGTCACTTACAATAATCTTTGGGTTTCCATGTAGCTTTTGAATTGTTTCCATAAATGCAGTAGAAACTGTACTGGCTTTAAATGGATGTGCTAATGCACAAAAGTGTGCATACTTGGTAAGTCTGTCAACTACCACCATGATGACACTCTTTCCCTCAGACTTGGGTAGACCTGT
>APFE030514343.1:30870-73697 GCA_000404065.3 Pinus taeda
CTTTCCATTTTTCTTGCTAACCTGAATTCCTTCTCTAATGAATCAGGTTCCCAAAGGTGAACATCATGTTGAATATTATCCTTTAAAGACCCTATGAACACATCAATCCTATGCTCCTCTGGAATATCTTTTACCCTTATGTTCAATTTTTGGAACTCCTCAATGTCCTCCATTATTGAACCCTTTTGTTTGAGACTTATCAATTGGCTAAAAAAAGTGTTGCTTTTTGTATCCTCATAATGTGCTATCAATTCTTCCAAAAATTTCCCAAGTGATAAATTGTTTATGATAGCAAAGCCATTGATACCATACAGACTGATTTGGTTCCAAATATAAAGTTGCAATACGTACCTTTTGTGTGTTTTGCACATTATTGAGATCGAAAAATTGCTCCATCTGTAATATCCATGTTGGGGGATCCTTGCCATCAAACTTCCTCATATCAATTTTTGGAATATGGTGGGTCTTCGATCCCACATTAGAGTCTATGAAATCATGATTAACATTTCTTTTGTTTGCATCATGAGTTTCCTTTACAACCTTTTCACCATTAGTGAGTATTTCTTGTATAAAATTTGTCAAATCTGTTTTCAAATCTGCCATGTCTGTCTTCAAGTCTGTCTTCAAATCCGCCATGTCTGTCTTCAAATATTTCTTCAAATCTATCTTCAAATCATCCATCTTAGCTTCCATGCCCTTTATCTTAGATTCCACACCATTTATCTTAGATTCTGTTAGCTTTTGTGAGCATGACATTTGTTGCACTTGTTCTTGTAATTTTGATATATCATGTAGCATTTCTTCCTCTTCTTCATGAGTCATGCTAGGGCTTTCAGGTTGTTTATTAGGTGTTTGCATTTTCTTTCCTCGGGGCATCAGTTACCAATAATAATGCTCTACTATGCCCTTTGAATTCCTTCAAAAGAAATTTTCAAACCAATTTTAAGCAAAAATTTAAAAGAATCTACACACTTTTTTTCACTTTGTAGGAGCTCCATATTGCCTCTGATGTATCTTTGTACTTTCAAATCATCCTGTTCTGAAATTGCGACCTACAGTAGCCCTCTATGTCCTCTTTCCAATGCCACCAGTCTGATCCAAATTAGATTCTCCAAGGGAGAATTATGCAAAATCTCCCACAGTGACCTGATTATAGATTAGTTCAGTAGAGCAAACTTGTACAGCATGCCACGAGTCATTGTTTCGACCTTTGCCTCTAAACAATATATAAAAGAAACAACAGTTAGTCCTTTTTCTATACCTTCTTATCAAATTTCAATCTGATTCTCAGAGAGAAATTTATGAGGATTTTCCCCAGATCACTTGTTTGGAATGTAATTCAGGAGTCTACAAAAGGACCAACTTTCTCAGATCATATCTCCACAAATATAGCGTGAAAAGCTCTAAAATTTGGATTCGAGATTCAATGTGATTTCTTCTGAAATGGGTTTTTATTTTGGCTTCTGAAACATTGCATAAAAAAGTTATAGAAAAAATTCCACGATGACATGTTTGCAGCAGCGAAACCCTAGAATCCAAAGCTCTGAAACCAAATGTTATGAAACTAGCTCAAGAAAAGATAGAAAAGATAGATCAATGCCTTAGAATTCAGCCTCTTCGAGGGGGAAACCTCATTTAACATTACAATAAATGAACAATTCCTGGATGATTTCAAATGAAAAAACCTCCTTTCTATATATAGGAGTCTAAGGAGTCACAATATAACCCAATCGACCTAACAATAATAATATAAATCCACAAAAATAACAATAGAGGGATTCTATGGGGCATAGTAATAACAATATGGGGATAATAAGGACACAACAATATTAATAAGGGATGCAACTGCAATATTAATGGGGTAATCACTAGTATTATAGGTACCCAACAATGATGGTGGAGGTGGTTTAACCTCTAGATTCCCTTGGTTGTTTTTGGATTGGTTTTTCCATGAGATCCCACATTCATACTTGGAATATGGCATGGGGGTGACTAGCTGAAAGAAAGATTTGGTTTAGCCATGTCTATGGTTAGGTGGTATGTGGAAGTCCTGAACCTGGTCGAATTTTCCTATGGTTAATGAAAGTTAAGTTCTATTTATTTTTCACTTGTTTATATGTGGATTTAATGGTTGTTCTATCTCTGTTATTTTCATGGTTTAATGTTGGTTATAATAATGTTTATGTGAATGGTTCATGCCACAATTATTTCATGTATTTACTTGTAATTGTTAAAATGATGGATGCAAGACCTAATTGATGTTATGAAAATTTAATGGAGAAGGTAGTGATCCTTCTTTTCATGTTTCATAAGTGTTTTCAGTCATTCATGCTATGTCTTATATCCTAGATCTATAGGTTGCATTGATGCCAAGTGTTTGACAGAATGTCAATCCCGATTGGGGATGGTCAGGCTTAGTCCTGAGGTTGATTTCTGGTTTATTAGCTTTGTCATCATGTATTTTATGGATTCCTAAAGTTACAACAAGTTCGGGGCAGTGACCAAAATTTTGGGCTAGAAAGGTGCCTTGAATTCTGCAGACACTGGCACAGGTATGCTAGGAAAAGTCCCTAGAAACTAGATTGTAGGCCTGTGAGAGCATCCAAAGGTCCTTGGACACTGGCATGCCTATAACATGAGAGTGTTAAGAGGTTAAGAGGCATAAAATGTCAGTGGGACCCAGGGGTAGAATATCTAAGTGGGATGTATCCTGGGGTTGTTATTACTGATGTGTAAGGTTTGGTTGATGTGTTATGTCGATTCCATTTCCTTAAGGTCACCAAGGAGGTTTAATCCCTTATAGTGGACTCTCTAATTGCATTCTTACCATGGTAGGCCGGTTACTTGGGTATATGTGGGAGGAGAGTGGTTACCATTCGGTATCAAAGCATGGTTCACCCATTAGACCAGATGGGTGGTGTGTTGGTCATGCATTCATGTCGGTTTCATATGTGGTGCTTATGCTTGTAGTACATGTTCTTGTTGCATTTTTATGGTGTTGATCATGGTTGTAGTGAGGTCACCATGTGAAGTTTGATGGTGTTGTTGTGGGATGTGTCGTCCTAAGTCTATGGTTGTATATGGATTTGTTATGCATGTCGATGTCTATATGTTGTTATGCATGCATCTTTAGGGTGAAGGTTCTTGTGCATGAGGTCATTGTATGAAATTAGGTCATCATGCTACTAATTGTATGTTATGATGCTAATGGGTTGACTGAGGTGAAGCAAGAGATATAGATCATCAAAGTGAAGTTGTAGCATTAGACCTCGAGGCAAGATCACGTCACAATACAAGTTTGTATGTTTGGCATGAAAGTATGTTAGTTAATGGGTTTCTATATGAATTAGGGTTATATACATTAGGTTTATGTACATGTCTATTGAGGTTATCATTACATACATGATAAATGCTAGTTGATTAGTGGTCATATGCACATGTGTCAGATAGTCATGAATGATAGTAACTTGTGGTTGTATGCATTGCTATTATTGTGTTATGTTAAGATAACTTTATGATTATGTAATTGTTATATGTTGTTGATGAATATGTTATGTGTTAACATTTTGTTGTTATATAATAGTTGGCTTGATGATTAGGTTATATGTTGTTGATGATCATGATGTATAACTTGTTGTTTTTATATGCTAGTAACTTGATGTTTAGGGTTATTACATTAAGATCTTGATGTTATATGTATCATACTAATTTGGATTTGCCTATGTAGATGGTTATGGTTATTACATTCAAGTATGAGTTAATATGTCATGATATTATGTCATTCTAATCAAGATTTACTTTTCATATGTGATTGTTATGCATGAATGACAAATGATTATGAGCTTATGATGTGAACATGTTACTTAGCTACTGTTATGGATATCATGATCTTATTTGTGCTTGAGATGATGTGTTGTAAAGTTATATCATGCTAACTAGTTTGATTGTGTAGACAATATAGCCTCCCCTGAGATACACTATGGTATTTGTTTTCTTATGTAGTATAATTGGTGCTTCATTGTTGATAATGTCATCTATTTGGTGTTTGAGTGTTTGGGGTCTATTATGTCGCCTAGTTGATTTATCTGACATGGTACATTTATAGTTTGTTGAATGTTTGATTTATTGCATGATATGAGTATGAGTCTATAGGATTTCATGAAGGAATGATCTTGTTTTAAGATAATTGTGCTAACACATGTGTTGAGACAATTGATATGTACTTGAGTGTAGTAGGTGACAGTTGTAGCATTATGTCTAATGACTATGGATTATGACATTATTGTTAGTCTTGGTGAAGGTTGATTTCAAAATTAATATACATGTTGCCTTGATATTTGGAACATGTGGTTGACATGTGTGAGCAGTTGCAGGGTAACATGCCCGGTATTAGCATGACAAGGTAATATTTGATTTTCTCAAATAATTAGTAGTTGGGTAATGTGACAGTAGATAGTAAGACTTGATTGAAACAAGGTAAAATGGTACAAGAAAGGAATTGGGCAATAATTCCTTTGGCTATGTTTGGAGCCCTAATTCCAAACAAATGAGTTTTTTGCATACAAAAAGCCTTCTTAACCTTGATTTTGTTTGACATTATGAGGATATGTGCTATAGTTATGAACATGTATTTGATAGGTATATTAATTAGTTGCTAACTATAGTGGGATCCTTCAAAGGATTGGATTCCCTTGAGAGATGGCTTGGCTATGTTTAGTTGCAAGCAACGTGCTTGGCATATCTAGGTAAGATAACAAAAGTATTGTTATGTTTACTTATGCACTGACAGTTATGTATTTATAGCAGTATGATGTAGGGAGTTGCATGGAAAGAGAGGTTTCCACACAATCTTGAAGAAGGCTTTGGTTGAGCTTTCCTTGGGAACCATGGGATTAAGTCATGGTGTCTATTTTTAGTCTTGTCCTTGTTGAAGAATCAAGGGAAATTATGTATAATAGGATTCTTCTAGATTTGATAACAATTTGGGAAGCACTTTTACAATTTATCTTTGTTAGCTTGATCTTCTTCTCTTATTATTAGTGCGAGTGTTTACTTCATCAAACTACTATCAAAACTAAAGAAAAAATAATAAAAGATGTTGGTTCTCTGTCAGGGCATAACCTCTCTCTCTTAGAGAGGAAAATCATTTCATAAATTTCTCTTATTGAAGCTTCTATTGATCAATGCAAAACCCTAGACCCTTGACAAGAATATCCTCCAAGCACAAGTCAATTCCTTCCTCCTTCCTGCACTTCATTCTCAGCACTTTGTCCTCCTTCTTTTGACACTTCATTCTTCTTACAATTGTTAATAGTCCTTCTTGCACTTTCTCTAAAAGAGACACTTATCCTTGATATTTAGTGAGACCCTTTACTTGTGATGATCCCTTCCTTCCTCTTGACAAACTGAGCTCCTTCTTCAAGGTGTATTTGCAGACTTGATATGATTTTCCTACAGCCCTAAATACTTGCACGTGTGGGAGGTTTCCTTGAGTATTTGGTTCCTTTCTTCTTTTATTGAGAGAGTCTCTTCTTCGCTCTAGTGGGAGGCCATATAGGCCTAAGTTTCAAGCCCAAACAATGAGAAGTATGAGACTTCTATGTTACTATTGTTATGACCATAGAGATGCCTCCTTTTTCTCACATGTGTGACTATGTTTGATATGATAATCACCCTATGAGTGATCTTAGTTGAAGATTTATTAAATGAATGTATTATAGACGCATATGTTGGTGTGTGTCTATGTTATTTAAGCAATATATCGATCAGATTGCAAATACATAGACACTTGAAATGGAAAACAGTAGAGAAACACAATAAGCAAATACAAGAACACAAGAATTTAATAAGGAGTTCACCATATCCTCCAGGGCCACATCTTCGGTCCATCTCTCAGTGGTGGCGTTATTTTATTGTGTCTTGAAGTAGAGAATTACAGTGAAGGAGCTCAATGTGAGTCTCCTGAAATGGAATTTGCTTGGCAGGTTGGTTCTTGGATGCCCCAAGCCACTAGAGTACACAGACTCTTTTCCTTACCAACTTTGTGACCTTTTGGTCTATAATGGAGAGAGCCCAATGTGGTACTCATTCCGGATAGATCCTCTCTGGGATGGCTTGAATCCCTCAAGCTCTCTGGTGCTCGATGTTGCCTTCGTTCAGCTCGGCCCTCTGTCTTTCATTCTGTTGTTGCTTCATTGTCTTTCTTTTCTTTGTTCTTCCTTTCTGTGTTTCGTCCTCCTCTTAGGGTTCTGGTGTCTTTCTCCTTTTCCTGTGCATGGCTTTAAGTCCATTTGTACCCATGGTTGTTCAATTCCTCTTCCACTTCCTATCGGATCACCTGCTACAGCTTCGCTTGGAGTTCCCTGTTCAACGTCATCATCAGGCTCACAGAGAGTGGCCACATGTAATCCTATAGCTGAGCCAATTTGCTTCGTCAATTCGATTTTTTTGTTACATCGTGGAATGAGTCTTCTGCCACCTTGGCAGTGAAATCGGATGTCAAATCTTTACAAACTATGGCTTAATCCCCCGTCGATTCCACTTTCCCATTGGGCATGATCTCATCCATTAAATTTGGAGCCCCCAGATCCAATGCCATTCGCTCGTCCCGCACGATTGACTAGCTCAACTGTTAACGCGCGATGAGCGGCGATTTCCTCTCTCCTCCACTTACCATGCATTAGGCGCTGAGTGGAATCGCTCCATTTTTTCCAATTCCATTTACTGTTTGAGGGTGCCCCCAATCAATACCGTCGATTTTTGGAACGTGGGTCCCACCTTGTCCTTTAGCCTTTATCCCACAATTTCCCTGGCTCTCATGCGATTGAGTGTTCGGGGCTTATCCAATTTGGGGTTTTTCTCCCAACGATGCGTGATTAGCGCTAAGCGCTAATCGTGCATCAAAAACTGCCTCTATTTTCCAATCTAGGTCTCCCAGGGGATAATTTTGTCTCTCGCGCAGTCTCCATGGGCCTTGTTCAGTGTGCTTTGACTGAGGTCCTCGTCGTTCCACGCTAATTTCCATTGCCATTGGTTTAGAGGTGTTCTTGATCACTATTTTAAATTCTTTGAAGTCTGTCCTGACCTAGTACAGCCATGTTTTTGTTAATCTTTCTTTATGGATCCAATTCGGATCAGGACCCTCCCACTGAAAAGCTTTTGGACCACCAAAAGTTGGTTTTCTTTCAAGCATCAACTAAGTGAGGGTACTGTTGTCTCACTTGCCTAATCTCAATCCACTTTGCATTGCTCAGCTTCGAACCTTTAAGTCCAATTATGAGGTACTCAACATCTCCTTTGTGCATCGTCCTCACCTTCCTATCCAAGACTATGTCTTCCTGTAATTCATTAAGATATTCAGGAAGCAGGTCATCAATAGAAGGTAATTGACTTTTCTCTTCAGGATCCTCAATCATTGAAGGTTCAAACAATCTCAAGCAATCTGCATTTATGACTGAGTAGATGTGCATGTAAGCTGGTAGATTAAGGCGAAAATCATTTTCACCAATCTTCTCAAGTATTTTGAAGGGTCCATACCTGATAGGCTTTAGCCTTTTACCTTCACCTTGCATCCTGTCCTTGCTGATATATAGCCAGACCTGGTCTCCAACTTAAAAACTATGCTCCATCCGATGCTTTTCATGCCTTGCCTTGTATTTTACTTGGCTCTTTTCCAGCTGTTCCTGTACTGCCTGGTGGATCTCCTGGATTTGTTCAATGAACCCAATTGCCTTGTCCACATCATTGTGTCCATCAACTGTGGTATCTTTACCAAAGACAAAATCCAAAGGAGACCTTGGTATGAAACCAAAACAGGTCTCAAAAGGAGATCTATGTGTAGAAGAGTGTTTTTCTCTGTTGTAGGCATGTTACACATAACATAAATGTTCATTCCAAAGCTTAGGATGTTTGCTGCAATATCCTCTGAGTAACTGGATCACTGTCCTGTTAACTACTTCTATCTGGCCATTGGTTTGTGGATGAAAAGCTGTGCTTTTCTTCAGTTGGGTGTCCATCAGCTCCCACATACTTGACCAAAACTTCCCCACAAATCAGGTGTCTCGATCAGATACAATAGAAGTGGGTAATCCAAAATGAACCCATACATTTTCAAAGAATAGTTTGGCAGTTTGTTCAGCTGTAATATGTTTATTACAAGGTATCAAAATACACATTTTGCTGAACCTATCCACAACCACATACAAATAATCATGACCTTTTCTAGACTTAGGCAGTCCTCCAACAAAATCCACGGAAACACTTTCCCAAGGGTGAGAAGGAATTGGTAATGGAGTGTACAAGCCTAGTTTTCTATTGTTGAGCTTGCTTTTAGCACACATAATACACCCTTACATATCTAGAAACTGTCTCATTCATTTTTGGCCAATAAAAAAATCTTTGCAGTTGTACAACTGCTTTACTTACCCCAAAGTGACTTGATATTAGAGAAATGTGTGCCTCTCTAATTATCTTTACTCTCTCTGTTTTTGGAATGTAGAGTTTCCCACAGTGATATAAGAGTCGGTCCTTTACATGATAATCCAATTCTTCTACTCTCTTGCCTCAACTCAAAGTTGCATATACATCTTTAAATTTTATATCTTGAGCATATTGTTCAATGTAGCTTTCATGTAGTACAGAATTATGCTTAAGTATAGTAGATGCATTTACAATGGGTCTAGATAACATGTTTGCAACTTTGTTATGTATGCCCTTTTTATATCTGATGACTAAATGAAACTGTTGTAGAAAACCCACCCATCTGTAGTGTCTTTATTATTGCAACTTAGTTTGAGAGTGTAGATATTGAAGTGGTTGATGATCAATATGTATTGCTGTCTCTTTGCCCATTAAGTAATGTTTCCACTTTTTCACACTCTGAACTAATGCATACAATTCTTTGTCATATGTAGGATAGTTAACTACTACAGGATTAAAAGTCTCAGAATGATAACATATGGGTTTACCGTGTTGTGTCAACACTACTCACATGGCATAGTCATTGGCATCTGTTTGGATCTCAAATGGTCTTTGTAGATCAGGTAGTGCTAGTACAGGTGTTGTACTAATCTTTTCTTTCAAGGTGTCGAAGGCTTTTTGATGTTTGCCTCCCCACTAAAACACCTTGTTCAATCTTTCAAAGCATGTAAGGGAGCTGCAATTGAGGAAAAATTAGAAATGAACTTCCTCCAATATTGTGCTACTCCTAAGAAGCTTCTCACTTTTGTAGCAGACTTGGGTTTAGGCCAGTTTACTATGACTACCACTTTAGAGGGATCTATTTTCAATTCACCACCCCCTACTATATGACCCAAATAAGTTAGAAACGTTTTGCCAAACTCACATTTTGAGAGTTTAAAATAAAGTTTTTCTCTTTTCAAAACATCTAATGTCTGCTTAACACGATTTAAGTGTTCTTCCCACGTTTACTAAAAATCAGAATGTCATAGAGTTACACAATAACAAAATCATGAAGAAAAGGCCTAAGTACATCATTCATTAATCTCATGAAAGTAGCAAGGGCATTGGTCAATCCAAAAGGCATAACTAGCCACTCATACAATCCCTACTTTGTTTTGAAAGCAGTCTTCCATGCATCTTTCTCTACAACTCTGACCTGATGGTATCCACTATGTAAGTCTAGCTTGGTGAAATAAACAACTTCCTTCAATTGATATAAAAGATCATCTATGCGAGGAAGGGGATAACGATTTTTTATTGTTATCTTATTCAGTGCTCGGTAGTCAAATCACATTCTCCACGAGCCATCTTTCTTTCTCACAAAAATGATTTGTGACCCACATGGTGATGTGATAGGCCTGATGAACCCCTTCTTGAGCAACTCCTGCACCTACTTCTTGATTTCAACATTCTCTAAAGCAGACAACCTTTTATACATGTGGCTGTAATGATTGTTTCATCTCCCGAGTTTGACCCCAAATCTTTTTGAATAGCTGCAACAGTCTTCTTCTTCTTGCCCTCGGACTTCTTAGGTCTTAGCTCTGGATGCAGAATCCAATAGTGCTCATCATCATGCCCCTCCTTTACAGTGAGTGCATGAAGCTTTGCTTTTCTGTGTATTGTTAGCCTTCCTTGCTTTCCACTTCTACTTTCTTTTCTCATTTCTCTTGCTTGCAGTGGGTTGGGATGGTCCCCCAACTTCTAGATTTCCATTCTTTCCTCTAGCTTCTAGATGAGTAGCTTGTACAGATACGTCATCTATACTAGTGGGATTAAACATGAGGATGGTATGCCTCATGTAGTTGTGTAGACCACCAATGTACTTCAAAAGAGTCTCTGGTGAGTCTAATGAGATCCCTAGAATCTATGCTCTCTTTCTAAATTCTTGAGTGTACCCTTACACACTTTGCCCTTTCAACTGTCGAAGAGTTTTCCAACTCATCATGGCTTGTTGCATGTAGGCCAATGGATAGAACTTCTTCTTGATTGCAGAAATAAAGTCACTCCAGACAGAGATAGTCTTCCCATGTATTTTCATGTTAGCTTGGGTTCTGTCTTCCCACCAAACCAAGGCAGTGCCTCCTAGGTGTAGGATTTCCAGCTAAATTTTTCTCTTGTCTGAGTCGATGTTTTGCACTCTGCAATACACATCAATTTGTCTAATCCAATTGTCCAATTTTTCAACATTTAGGTCTCCATCATATATAGGCAAGTCAAATTTAACATCTGGCTTGATCAAAGATGCTTTCTTATTATGCATAAGGCTATTAGGAGGTGTGAGAAAGCTTTCCCCTTTCCCTTTTCCTTTTGAGTGGTCATGGGAATGAGACTCGTCTTCTTCTTTATCTTGTTTAGAACCTGATGAATCTTCATCCTTATGCTTTCTAAAGTCCCTATACATTTCTTCTACCATAGACTTTATAGATTGGAAACTCTCTATGAATTGAGGGTCTGGCCCCATAGAACCTTCCTCTGACATTGTCTTTTGAGGATAGACTCTCCTAATTTCAGGATTTGTTTCGACCAACTCTCCTTCTCCTAATTTTAGCTTTGACCTAGTGAGCATTCAACAGCTAAACCAACACAAGCTTGTCTAACCTTACAGCCTAGAGCTCTGATACCACTTGATTTGATGATCACCCTATGAGTGACCTCAGTTGAAGATTTATTATGAAGGTATTACAGACTCATATGTTGGTGTGTGTCTATGTTATTTAAGAAACAGATTGATCAGATTGCAAATACACTGACATTTGAAATGGAAAACAGTAGAGAAACACAGTAAGCAACTACAAGAACACAAGAATTTAATAAGGAGTTCACCCTATCCTCCATGGCTACTTCTCCGGTCCAACTCTTAGTGGTGGCCTTATTTTATTGTGTCTTGAAGTAGAGAATTACAATGAAGGAGCTCAATGTGAGTCTCCTGAAATGGAATTTCCTTGGCAGGGTAGTTCTTGGATGCCCCAAGCCATTAGATTACACAGACTCTTTTCCTTACCAGCTCTGTGACCTTCTAGTCTATAATGGATAGAGCCCAATGTGATGCTCATTCTAGATAGATCCTCTCTTGGATGGCTTGAATCCCTCAATCTCTTTGGTGCTAGACGCTGCCTTCGGTCAGCTCAACCCTCTACCTTCCGTTCTGGTGTTGCTTCGCTATCTTTCTTTTCTCTATTCTTCCTTTCTGTGTTCTGTCCTGCTCTTGAGATTCTGGTGTCTTTCTGCTTTTCCTGTGCATGGATTTAAGGCCATTCATACCCATGGTTGTTCGATTCCTCTTCCACTTCCTGTTGGATCATCTGCTATAGCTTCTCTTGGAGTTCCTTGTTCGGCGTCATCATCAGGCTCACAGAGAGTAGCCACATGTCCTCCTGCAGCTACGCCAATTTGCTTCATCGGTTTGGTTTTTCCGTTACGTCATGGAATAATTCCTCTGCCACCTTGGTAGTCAAATCAGACATCAAATATTTACAAACTGCAGCTTAATCCCCCCTCGATTTCGCTTTCCCATTGGGCACAATCTCAGCCATTAGATCTGGATCCCCCAGATTCGACGCCATTGGCTTGTCCCGCGCAGTTGACCCATTAACACATGATGAGTAGTGGTTTCCTCTCTCCTCCGCTTGAAAAACATTAGGCGCTGAGTGGAATCACTCCATTTTCACCAATTCCGCTTACCGTTTGAGGGTGTCCTCGATCGATACCACCGGTTTTTGGAGTGCAGGTCTCACCTTGTGTTATAGACATTTTTGGGCACTTCAACCCCAATCATAAATGTCCATAAACTGAGGGCTCCTAAGTCCCTAAAAGTGTTGCTTCACTGCCTAAAGGAACAAGGTCAACTGATTACATCATCTCCCAGAAGTTCTCCACTAAAAACTGCTCATAAATGGTCAAGACTGGACCATACTGAAAGCCTCAATGCAGAGGGTGCGATGCATATCACCTTCCCAATGTACAAGGTCGATGCATACTGATTTGCTCCTCTGTAGGGTGGCGAGGTTGGAATGGAAAATGGCAGGGAACAAAAATGCGTGAGATCATGGAATCTTCTAAAAGTTCCCCTCTGACACTGCCTCTCTATTTTGCGACCAGGGATGAGTAAGAGGCATCCATCATCCAACGGAAGCAGGCACTATCAGAGAGGGACTAGTCAGATCCCAAAAGATGACTCACCTCTCGTAATCATCTATATATGGACCCCTCATACAAAAGATCTAGAGGCTGGAATTTGGTATCTTATAGAAGAAGTGTTGGTGGTTTTCTGGTATACATTCTAATATTGGGTGATCTAAGCTCTTGCTTGAGGTGAAGAAGGGCTTCCTAGCTGGAGGATGATGCTGGGTCAGAGCACATGGTTGTAATCCTCTTGCTACTTTTCATCTTAATAAAGCTATTCTTGTTGCCTTCCATATTCTTGTGTACTTGTTTATATATGCATTTATATGGTTAATACACATCTGATCCTATATTATTTATGAATTTAGATCCTTGTTTCTTCGATAGTAGTATGTTTTTGTGATTCCACACGTTCTTTTGAAGCTGGACAGACAAATAAGAAGCGGAAAAGCTCTATTAAGAAGGAGAGGAAATCAAACGCGAGACTCAGGTTTGTCTTCTTGATTCTCCTCTTGTCTATTTTCATAAAAGAAAACAATAGTAGACTTTGATTGTTTTCTTCTAAGATAGCCACCCATCTTAGTGGGAATAGCAGCATTCGAGTGGACACTATTCCTGGTAACACTTGTCCTTTAGCCTTTATCCCATGATTTTCCTGGCTCTCATGCGACCGAGCACTCGGGGCTTCTCCAATTTGGGGTTTTTTTCCCAGCGATGCGGCGCATCAAAAACTGCCTCTGTTTCCCGATCCAGGTCTCCCAAGGGCTATTTTTTCCTCCTGCGTAGTCTCCATGGTCCTTGGTTAGTGCACTTTGACCAAGGTCCTCGTCGTTCCATGCTGGTTGCCATTGCCACTTGTTTAGAGGTGTTCTTGATCGTTGTTTAAAATTCTTTGAAGTCTGTCCCAACCTGGTATAACCATGGCTCTGTTAATATTTCTTTATGGATCCAATTCGGATCAATGTTTTACCCTAGAAACAATCCTCCAACCTTTGGTGATGACTTCTCCTTATCCACTGCACTAGAGGCTCCTTATACTCATCCTTTTTCACCCTTTTCTCAGTCTTCCTTGCTTACTAATTTCAGAGGTGGATTGGTTGTCATTTGTGGGAGTGGACAACCTCTATATATAGAGGATTGTCCCTCCTTTAGGCCCACTTGAGGCTGACATGATGACTATAGGCCGAATTGAATTTCCTTCATCATTTTTTCTCCTTTGATGATGTTGTTGCATAGAGAGGACTTGTCTTTGCTTGGAGGGATATTCTTTGTCTCTTATACAAATATGTACTTGGTGTAACATGCCTTTAAGGGTATTCAAACTTTGTTTTGACTCTTTGACTTACCTACAACACTTTAACATGTGTTATACCTATTTCAATGAGCAAGAAACTCATTGATAAATATAACATAAATAATATTTATTTTCTTAAATAAATACAAATATCAAAAGTATATTTATGAAGACCAAGCCTAGTTACACTTTCTTCAACACTCCCTCTTAACGAGGGAGGTATTCATAAATCATTGCAAGGTATTTGGCTATTTTTCAATATTGAAGAATTAACATAAGAGAAACTGGATTGGCAATCCATCTTTTATAACATCATAGTAACCAACACTGTTCATAGCAAGGCCTTGACTAACAAATATATCTCTGATAAGGTCATAGCACAATGTTAGCAAGACCAATGACTTATAGCCACCTTAGTCATTGTCTCTTGAGGTACATACCCACCTAGGTGTTCACTGAGTATGACCTTCTATGACTATTCTTGTCTTGGGTTCCCAGGCCTCAAAGAATATCGATCTTCTTTCCTAATCTTGCCTTGGATGCCCTACACATACTCAAAAAGTATCGTATGCTAGATGATTACCCAATCCTCCCATTCTTTCTTCCCAAGTTAAGACAATAATTTTGTGTCTATCTCTTCCTCTTAATTGAGGAAGGCATGCCCAAGTTTCCTTTGACAAGGAACTTTCCCAAGCTCCTTTGTAGTTGGGAACTATTAGAACTCCCTCTTAACTAGGGACTTGTCCATTCATCAACAACTTCTTCTTCATGGGTCCTTCAGTTGCTTGATCTCCTTCTTTCCTTCGATGTCATGAAGTCTTTGTTTGAACTTCTTCTTGGTAGGGCACTGGCCATCGATCACTTTCCTTCTTGATTAGTCATGTCATTGCTCCCTTCATGGAAAGTGGCCTTATTGATATATATCAGGTCCTTTTTTCATCTAGCTACTCCTTTTTCATCTTGCTTATGATTTATAATGCTTAGCACATGGATTCTTAGTTGTATTTGCTTGTTCCCATACTTTGATATAGTAGCCCTTCATGACTTCATCTTGATATTGCTTCAACATCAAATGGTGCTTTTGATGGATGGCTAAATCATCATGACTTCTTTGTAGAGTTGAATTAGTTATCTACACCTTACTATCTCCAAGGCCTTCATAGGTTTCAAGGGTCCTTTGATCTTTTTCTTCCTTTGTCAGAGTTTTCATGCCTTCTTTCAGGAGATGTTTGTAATGGATCTTGTCAGATAGTGATTCTTTGTGATCATGGTGTTCTTCACATGCTTCATCTCTTTCTTTATTTTCTTGTTCTTGGATGATTTGTTAACCACCTTATACTCCTTATGGGAGCACTTCTTTATGTTGAGCTTCATTTCATTATAGTACATGCCTTTGAGCATGTCATTGGTGAAAGAGATATTTTATACTTGATCATTCCATAAAAACATTCCCATGGCCCAATAATATATATGATGACATGCCTTAAACTTTGATGTATACATACCTCATATTGATTCTACTTTGATAATCTAGTCTTCATTTTATGGTTCTTCTTTATTGGTGTAGCCTTTCTTTCTTCATCTTTTCTTGCCTGCATATCACCCTTTCTTGAATCCCATGAATAGGACTCCCAATGATACATCTTCTCTTATTTATCAACCTTCTTTTGAATATTGTATTAGAGGCTCTTGAAGACCCTTAGCATACAAATGTTTCTTCCTTTTGATGATAGAGGCCTTCTAATATTCTCAATCATGACCAACTATCATTTCATTGTGGATGATGTCTTATAATAGGTATGCTCCTTCTATACATCTTGAGCTATATCTGCCATGCTCCTATATTATAGAAGATACCTTTAACCAATGCATTCTATTCTATTTCTACGTGCTCCTATACTACCCAAAACTTTGAAAGAAGACTTTAAGTAAAGAGGTTGACTTAGTCATAGTAGAGATCTGGAGGATCTTACTTCTTATACTTCTTTTCTTCTTCTTTCACTTCTTGAGTTACATGAGATTCTTCCCCTTTTCTTTTGTTGTTAATGTCCTTCTTAAATTTAGGACAATCCCTTTTGTAGTTTCCATATTCTTGGCATCCAAAGCATTAGAATTTGGACATATCTATATTTCTTGTTCTTTGTAGACCAAATTTGCCAAATTTTCCCTTTCTCTTGTCCATGGTAGCAAATTCTTGCTCCTTTGATCCCAAATCATCTTTTGCTTTGAGTCTAGTTTCCTCTATCTTTCATAGAGACCATAGTTCATTTAGTGGGGTAGCTTCCTTCTTGACATATATGCTTGATGTGAAGTTTCCAAAATCTTTAGGTAGAGCATTGAGTACTACAATTTGTAGGTTTTAACCCTGTATAGAAGTTACCTGCATACGAATTCTAAAACACAAAAAATAAACAATTCGAGAGCATAACACATAAAACACATATACACAGAGATTTTCCCCTGCATCCCAAAACTAGGACTACTAGCTTCATTTTTCATTATATTCCTTTAAATGTTACAATACATATTTATACATGCCAAATCATCCAATACCATGGACTAAAAACCATCATGTCCAAAACCATGGACCAAAAACCATAGGTAGGTCTACCCAACCTAATATAGGGTCCAAAAAAAAGGTTCCCGGGATGCTGCCCCGGACCCCATAGAGGGGGGCTACCTACCCCCCTCAAACTCCTCGGACAGGGGGGGTTTCCGCCCCCACTAAGAAATTGGCGCAACAAAGGGGCGACTCCACCCCCCCCTCTAACCCCCCGATTCACTACATAGGTTAGTCATGGAAAGAATATAACACAACCCAACACAATTGTCATTTCTCTCTTAGACATGACTTCTCCTAGTTCTTGAAGTTGATCCCTCATATTAGAGATCTTCATGAAGTATGGAGCTATTCCTTCCTTTGATATCTTCATCTTATACAAATCATTTTATAGAGATATCACTTCTCCAGCTGTTCTTACCAAGAATAGCTCAATTAGTTTATCATAGATTTATTTTGATGTTTCAAATTTGGAGACATATGGAATGAGAGAGTCTTTGATAGATTCTATTAGAATCCTTTGAGCTCTCATCTCAACCTTATTGTACTTGGCTAAGGCTTGAGTTTTCTCCTTAGCAATGATAGTGACATTCCCTTTGATGAGTTCTAGGAGTTCATTCTCCTTGAGAAGTAAGTCAGTCCTCTTCTTCCATGCAAGGAAGTTAGTGGTCCCAACCAATTTGTTTCTTTCCTTGCAAAAAGAAATTGATGAATGTTCAGAAGGAGACATATATACTTACTTGAGATGTAATGGAATTGATTTATTCTTGAAGAATTGTTAGCTTGCCTTCTTAGATGCTCTTCAAGTTTCTTTCTTCAAATTGAATTGTTTGGTGATGAGATTTTCTTGATGACTTGACTTGTAGTGTTTCTCTCTTAGAAGATGGTGTAGCTTGATGTAGGTCCCTTTTTTCTTGCTCTTATTGTAGGTTCCTTTATACAAAAGGCTTCTCCTCTTGCTTTGTCGATGGTAGTATTTTCTTATCCTTGATGTTTTTGAGATTTCTTGGCTTGATGCTTCAACCTTGTAGTTTCTCTTGAGATGTCCTTCTTAGATGAGTCACCTTATAAGTGTTCTTGAGATGCCCTTTCCTTGATGTGTCACCTTAGCTCTAATACCATGTTGAAGAATCAAGGGAAATTATGTATAATAGGATTCTTCTTGATTTGATAACAATTTGTGAAGCAATTTTACAATTTTATCTTTGTTAGCTTGATATTCTTCCCTTATTATTCGTGTGAGTGTTTACTTCATCAAAATACTATCAAAACATAAGAAACAAGAATAAAAGATGTTGGCTCTCTGTCAGGGCAAAACCCCTCTCTCTTAGAGAGGAAAACCATTTCCTAATTTTCTCTTATTGAATCTTCTATTGATCAATTTCAAACCATATAACCTCGACAAGAATATCCTCCAAGCACAATTCAAGTCCTTCCTCCTTCTTGCACTTTGTTCCCTGACACTTCATCCTCCTTCTTTCAGCACTTCATCCTTCTTACAATTGTTGATAGTCCTTGTTGCACTTGCTCTATAAGAGACACTTATCCTTGATCTTTAGTGAGACCCTTTACTTGTGATGATCCCTTCCTTCCTCTTGACCAACCGAGCTCCTTCTTCAAGGTGTAGTTGCAGACTTGATATGACTATCCTGCAGCCCTAAATTCTCACAAGTGTGGGATATTTCCTTAAGTATTTGGTTCCTTTCTTCTTTGATTGAGTGAGTCTCTTCTTAGCTCTGGTGGGAGGCCTTATAAACCTAAGTTCCAAGCCCAAACAATGAGAAGTACGAGACTATTATGTTGATGTTGTTATGATCATAGAGATGCCTACCTTTTCTCACATGTGTGACTATGTTTTACCCTAGAAACAGGTTTCCTAGCTTCCGTGATGACTTCTCCTTCTTTGTTTCACTAGAGGCTCCTTATACTTCTCCTTTTTCACCCTTTTCATGATCTTAATTTCTTGCTGATTTCAGAGGTGGATTGCTTGTCATTTGAGGGAGTGGACAACCTCTATATCTAGAGGATTGCCCCTCCTTTAGGCCCAATTGAGTCTGACATGATGATTGTAGGGTGACTTGAGTTTCCTTCATCATATTTTCTCCTTTGATGATGTTTTTGCATGGAGAGGACTTGTCTTTGCTTGGAGGGATATTATTTGACTCTTATACAAATATGTACATGGTGTAATGTGCCCTTAAGGGTCATCAAACTTTCTTTTAACTCTTTGACTTACCTATAGCACTTTAAAATGTGCTAGACCTATTTCAATGAGCAATAAACTCATTGCTAAATATAACAAAAATGATATTTCTTTTCTTGAATAAATACAAATATCAAAAGTACATTTATGAAGACTGAACCTAGTTATACTTTCATCAACGGTCTTTTTCATATTTTGTGATTTGTTGAGCTTGATTTATGGTTTTGTTTATGCTTGGTGCAAGGCCTTGCCACTTTGCTGTGGTTTCGCGTCATTATTGTTTTTTATGGTTTTTTGCTTGTTTGTTTCTTGTCTTACCTTTTACGTTTTGAGTGTTGGGAATTGGTTTGGGAAAGAGGAAAGTTAATGGAGCTTAGGGAGAGATGTGTGGTACCTAATAGGTAATGTAAGACATGGATGAAGTCGGGTGCATGAGTAAGCACAACAGAAGGTAAGACTATGACAATCAGCTAGATTGGTTTGATCCATTGGTGTAAATGGACAGTGGCAGTATATTCATGAGAAAGGTAACATGAAAGGGAAGTAAAAAAAATCTGAGGTGTTAAATGCCTTGACTATGTTGGGAATGATTGTTCTCAATGCTGTGCATGGCGTGCACAGATAAAGGGAGTTATCTTAACCTTGACCTTATGCTATATGGTAATTATGTCATGATCATGTTAACATTTATATACGTATATATGTGTGCATGTATAAGACCATGATTGTTTTATGCTAATGTTTATGTATATGTATGTATTTATCCATGTCTCTATGTCATTGTCTGACAAGGTTGTCAGGGATCATTCTTGTGGAGGGATGATTGCTTATGCAAGTGAATGACATGACAAAGTTCTTGGTCCTATGGGAATCAAGTGGGGAGAGAAGTCATGAAAAATATATGAGGTCAATATCATGTGGTTATGAGTTAATGTTATGTGATTATATTATGTTTATGTTATGGATAGGCTAATGCTGAGAGATACATCAATGAAATGAAAACAACATGATGTGCGACATGCTAGGATAAGCATGGATGGAAGAAAAACACTGGAAGCAAGGTTACTTGGTAAATACAGTGTGGTTTTGGATGTGTGGTACTACTATTGTGCATATGTTATATATGTTGTACATATTGTATTGTGCACATGATAGATATGTGGTGTTGTGTGCCTATGGTGTTGTGTGCATGTTGGATATGCAGTGTTGTGTACATAAGGTGTTATGTACATATTGTATATGTAGCGCTATGTACATATGGTGTTGTGTGCATATTGTAGATATCGTGATATGTACATATGGTGTTATGTGCATGATTGTACAAGTGGTGTTGTGTGCATGTGGTGTTGTGTACATGTTGTAAAAGTGGTGTTGTGTACAGGTGGTGCTATGTACATGTGGTGTTGTGTACACATTGTGTAGGTGTTGTCATGTACATGTGATGTTGTGCACATGTTGTGCAAGTGGTGCTGGTACAGGTGGTACTGTGTACGTGTTGTTCATATGGTACTGGTGTATATGTGGTATTGAATTCATGTTGTACATGTTGCATTCTGGGCATGCAGTACTATGTATGTGCATTGTGTAGTCATGGTATTGTGACATGTGTACTCGTGTTGTACTATCTGTAGTACATGTGTTGTGTTGTGTTATATGCCATGTGTATGTACATGTATTGTGTGGCATTGTACATTGGGTTTAGATGTATGTATTGTGTTGTACATCGGGTGTAGGTGTATTTATTGTGTGGTGGTGTACACCGGATGTAGGCGTATGTATTATGTTGTGTTGTACGCTGGGTGTAGGTGTATGAGTTGTATGTCAGGTGTAGGTGCATGTATTTCATTTTGTTGTTTTTCATGTGTGGTTGTATGTGTGTGATGCACACTATATGTATGTGCACATGGTTGAGGAGAAGGCATTGGGTTTTTGTTGGGTGTGGCAACCAATTTGGAGTGCATACAGAATAAGGACAAAGGTAGAAGCTAAGGATTGATTAAGGGATAAGTATCATTATTTTACTTCAGTTTTATTATGCATGTGAGTTATGATCTTGTCTATGATGATTACATGTGATCTATGATTATGGTTTATGATAATTACATGTGATATATGACTCTAGTTTATAATGATTACATGTGATCTATGATTTTGGTTTATGATGGTTACATGTGATTTATGATTTTGATTTATGATGGTTATGCTTTGAGCTAACCTGATGTGATATGTTTATACATGACGATTTGGTCAAAGATGTTAGTTTGACTTGTTGTGGTAGGAAGTAAACAGGATTGGAAGTGTACCTTATTGATGAGCTACCAATGAGGTATGATTTGAAGTTATTTCAATTTATTTGAATCTAATGGAAATTTTATGCTTGGTATAGGAAAGCATGAACATGCTCGATTGGGTGGTTTAAATCAACTACAAGAATTAGTAACAACAACAAAAGAATTTGAAACAGGCAGTACTATGTTGGTAAAGCACTTTAGGAGTAGGGCCATTATGGGACAATGGTACGCAATATGCCTTTGTTTTGTATATTCCAATGCGAGGAAGCCTTTGCAAAGGGATTGATCGTTTGGGATAGGGGATGCTAGGGAACTTGGAAGGTGAGTGATCGCATGGAAGGGGGGTGACCAGAGTTCCTAATGAACTATGTAGCAGAGAAGGGATGGTCACGTATATATTTTTTTGCTCATTAACATTTCCATATGGAATCAGATGCACATTGGGAGTGTGACCTGGAACAATGAGTCAATAATTATTCACTGAGAGGATAAGTGGAGAAAGATTGTAGTGTTAGACATTCGATGCAACTTTGATTATGATAAGGGATTCTGGACTTCATGGGAAGGAGGTGAATCATGGTATTACATTGAGGGTGGAGATGTAAGCCTCTGGATTCCCTTGTTGATTGATATGACATCATATCCTTTTATTTTTTTGGTTTAGAAAATGTGCATAAGTGTATATGTGGTTATTGTAAATACCATAATGAGGTGTTATAAAGATGCAATATGTGGTATGTTGTCATGTTTTCATGATGTTTTTCTTTTGAGCAGGTCATACATTGTAAATATTGTAACGAGCTAATTTATAAATCTCTATGGCAGTATGTTTGTTTTTTAGTAGTTTTGCTGAGGTCTTGGTATGGTTTAACATTGATGATGTTGTTCCCCAAGGGGGAGGGTTCTATAACATCCCTGGTGAAAATTTCATGTAATAAAAGTTAATAAAGGAAAATTCAGACCACGGGTAAGGGACAAGTATTCCAAGATGAATGTTGGGCAGGACATCTTGGTGTGGGTGTTCATTTTGGTTATTATGGCTAAGAAAATTGGCAAAGGCAAAGGCATTAAAAGGAAAAAAGGAATTTTTGGCACATTTATTTATGGAAATAAAGGAAATTAGGAGAAAATTAAGATGAAAGGTTATAGGTTGCATGTGAGGGGGAAATTGAAGGAAAATAATGGAAAATGAAGAAATTAGAGCCCTCATTAATAAAAAGGATTCTAAGTATTAGTTGGTAACCTTTATTATGTTCAAGTTTTGGAGATCTCTCATTATTATTCTCTCTCTCATATTCTTGGTCACTTAGAGTTTTCTTGGAGCACTCTAGCTTTGGATCAAGGAAGGAAAGCAAGAAAAGGGAAAGGAAGGTGTCACGCGGAATTAGTCGATCTTGCGGACAAGACAGACCTTCCTAGAATCTAATGAAGACCTAATGACAAACAAACCAACTAGACACTATCTTTCTCTAAATGTGCTTTATAAATAATGGCAAACAAATGTGTTTAAGGCCTACCTCATGTCCAACGCAAGTTTGGAGATGCATTCGCTCCTTTGATCCAAGTAAGTTCCTTTGTCGCAAACCTGCAAGCACAAACAAGGCAAACGATTAAATAGCACCTGAATATCCAATATTATAAAACATATTTAACATGAAAGTCAAGGAGTCCATGAAACAAATAACATGAGATACTTGTTGAGAAAAATGAGCTTGATTGTATTAATTCAAAAGGAAAGAACCTTACAACCTTTGCCTTGACGCTGTACAAGCTCCTCCCAGGGTCCAACAAGAAGTCTCCTCTACTTTGACAAGCTTCACTCACTCCCCAATGAAGCCAAAAAGGTATGTGATCTCTCCTCTTAAGCTCAAATAGGAATTCTTGATTTCACTAGCATTTACCCTCAAAAGTTCAGCTTCTAACCTCCCTAGCCACTGACCCAATGCCTCAATTTATAGTGCAATGGAGATCAGTTACCAGCTCCTCCTTCAAAGGGATAGAGTCCTCCTTCAAAGGGATAGCTCCTCTCAAAAAGGGATTAGTTCCTCCTATGATGGGATGCATGAACCACTTGGAGCGAACAATCCACGTAACAAATGCTTCTAGAAAACTCTAGAATTAACCCAAGATGAGTTTTTTAAGATAAAGATTGCGCCTTTTGACTTTTACAGGGGTACGCCCCCTCCCCTTTACATACAGAGCGTATAAGTACGCAGATATCCTAAACAAAAGGTGCGGGCCCGCAGGCAAAAGTGAGAGATAGTGCGGAACCAGAGTTACATTGTTTTTTGATGTATTTCTCTCATTTCTAAAGCTTTTTTGAAGAGCTGAGGTCTGAGACTTGCTTAGGAGGCTGGTATAGGTGGTGATAGACCCATACCGACTGCAAATAATCAAGGTGATGATATTTTTGTGTAACAACCCTGGCCATCTCTTCTCTAGTGTCGCGCACCCCTGTGGCCAATTTACGGATGCGTGCCTCCATCGATTCCTCTTCTTGAATGGCCAACTCCAGGACCATTTTGCAGGCTTCCTCGACGACTTGCATTATCTGTTTGTTCTTCTCTACTACTTCGTTGCACTGCAAGCTCAATTTCTCAATGTTGAATCATTTCTCTCTCATCACCCATATAGTGTGACTCTCCCTGACTCGAAGTTCCGCAATGACTCCATCTTGCAAGAGATAGAACGTCTCCCGAGGGAGTGCAGCCATATTTAATCCAATGCCTTTCAAACTACTTATCGTGGCCCTATCGGCCTCCTTCTCTGTAGTGAGTGCCCATCTTTTAGCACTATCATGTCGGTCACCCTGGTGCACAACATTTCCTCGGTAGCTGAAGTGTCAATCGCAAAGCTGGTGGACATTGTGCCAGCCTGTGGAGTGCACAACTCCAACTCCTATATTTCTATTCGGAGAGACCCTAATACCAACACTTGTTGTTCCTCAAACTACTGGAGGGCCTCCACGATGACATCCCTGATCGTTTCATCAATATCATGTAAATCCCCCTTAGTGAGGGTGATTGGGTCGAAAGAAGTCTTTGAGGATTTTGTCTTCTTTTGCGGACGCTTGAGTTGGGTGGACGTCATCTGTGGGTTTGTGCCACCTTGTTCCGTGTCAGTCTCTAGTTCGGGCGAAGATGACTTATGTCCTTCACGCTCATCATCTATTGTTTTATGCTGTTGTTTTGCCAACTTCGCAGTTTCGCGTGCTACCTGGGCCTTAGCTACTACTTCTTCTTTCCTGCGCTTTTTCGCTACCTACGCCATCTGAAGTTTTGTTTCTTATTTCTTGCATTGCGCATGGAGCCAGCTAAAGAGCGCCACTCCGACAGCGAAGACTCAAGGACTATGAATATCATATCGTCAGTCACCAAATATGGTAAATCATGCCACGTCTTCGTCGAGTCCTTCAGCACCCTGATGAAGAAATGGTGGAAGTCTGCATTGAACTCTGTAAAGATCTGCAAACTTTTGTAGACTGTGGTTGATAATCATAGCTTGCGATTGATCCCCATCTGGATATTCATCTCCATGAATATCCAAAATATCTTGCTCTCCTTTATCCTCTGCGTGTCCTTGGTTGCCCACAGCAAAGCGTAATTCACTGCTTCTAGAAGGTCCGACACGACCAAAGGCAACTAGCTATCTTCGGGAAACTCCCATGCCACTAGTATGATCGAAAATAGGAGCCATGCATAATGAAATGTTTTTCCCTACTCCTGTGTCTCACAAAAGTTCGCAAGGAACTCACCGCATAGGTAGTTCACACAATTGAACTTGACTCTTTCTGCGCATTGCGTCGCTAGTGCAACCACTAGCACGAGCACCTCATCTGCGTGGCACTTCTGCATCACCTTCCCTTCCAATATTTGTGTCATGACCTTAACTATAGAGTTGTTGATGCTGGAGATGGCATACCCTCACTTCTTCTTCTCCAACTTAAATTTCTTTTTCATTGCCTCCATGAGGGCCAACTCACCACATTTTCCCTCTGAAACATTTGTTGGGTCCTCTCCTGAGCAAGGTAGCCGTGTAATCCGGTGAATCATATGGTCTATCATGGGGATGGGCTCCTCAAGCCACAAGCACCCATCATGCACCAAGCAAAGCAACTACTTGATGACGAAGACGGCCACTGGGGCACAGTGGTAATGCAGCACCAAGAGCAGGTTTAGGAACCTAGCCTTCTCTACACCTCTGAGCCATTTATGCGGCCCTAATCTAACCATTCCAGCCTTCGCATCGATCTTCTAGCGCATCAGCTTCTCAGTCACTAAATGCAGGAACTTCTTGTGGTCTGTGAGGTCCCAGTATTCAAACTTCAACGCAGGAATCCGCCCCAAGTGCGGTCCCTCAAAGATAATATCATCTAGGAGTAGTGGATTCTACGGAGAGCTCTTGCTCTCATTGTTATGTAACCAGCTCAGGAAAAAGATAGAAAGGAATTTTATGTAACCAGCTCAAGAAAAAGATAGAAAGGATAGATCAACGCCTTAGAATTCAGCCTCTTCGAGGGGGCAACCTCCTTTACATTACATAAATGAACAATTCTTGGATGATCCAAATGACAAAACCTCCTTTCTATATATAGGAGTCTAAGGAGTCACAATATAACCCAGCCGACCTAACAATAATAATATAAAGCCACAAAAATAACAATAGAGGGATTCTATGGGGCACAGTAATAACAAAATGGGGAAAATAGGGGCACAATAATATTAATAAGGGGTATAACTACAATAGTAAAGGGGTAATCACTAGTATTATAGGGACCCAACACTCATCTATATCCTTCGAAACCTTGGCTTTACCCTTTTGTGGAGGCAAATATTCAACTAATCGGGTAATAGGGTCTGCACCCTACGTTTCAACTGCCATCTCTTCATCCTCCTCCTCCACCGCGATTTCTTCAAATTCCTACTCTTCTGCCTTCAAATTAATGGCCTTCCCCTTTCCTGCAATGTGAGCTTGGTCCTTAATGGATTTCGAGGCGAGACGTGCACCGCGATCATGGCCTGCTTATCCTTCTTAGGTCTCGATGTTCGCGGTGATTTAGGGACCTCAACGATTATTCTGGTGCTCTCTGTGGCTTCCACTTCCACAATTTCCTGCGCAGCTGCCTCAATTGTCAGCCTGTCACTACTCTTGTGTCCATGGCTTCTTCAGGTGCTGACATAGCGCTACTCCATAGTTCCTTTAGTGTCTCAAGTAGTTGCTCAAACAATTAATTCATTTTCAGAGTCTCAAATAAGTCTTGGTTCATGACTACTCGAGTGCGCAACAACTCAATTCTCAAATTGCCAAGTGTTGTTTGCTGGACATCCATTTGTGATTTATAACACCTTTTGAATTTGAATTCGACCGTCCCCCCCACATTCGGTCCATTAATGCTAGATTGGCAGCAGATTTCCACAAATCTAACCCATAAAGTTTGCCTTAAATGTCTGCTACCCGCTCCATTTGGCCTCAAACCCACCATCAAATCATGAGTAGTGACTTTAAGGGTCACTTTCCGACAGACCTGCGCACCAACGCAGCTATCTTCGTGTTGTCGTGGACCCTATGACACTTCGCTATTGTGTGCATTCCTAACATCGCGCAGTTCCCAAGCAGAGTAGTTTATAGTCCTGCGCCTCCTTTCAGTTGCCTGGAGCACTAAGATTGTGCCACTTTCATATAGTCACATCGTCAGATCGTCGGTGTATGGCTTCAAGCAACTGCCATTCACCTTTCCAAGGAAGGGTTCTTCATTTAACTTGGCCAGCTATACCGCGCCTCCGTCGGTAATCTCTTTAATAATATACGACCCTAACTAGTGCATCCTGAAATTTCATGGGAATTTATCAAACTTACTATCATACAACAACATCAGATCATTTACCTTGAATGTGCGCATATTGATGTGTCGGTTGTTCCATTTTGCTCTTCGACATGCTGGTTAAATCCAACCAAAAATTGTTCTTCTTCAAGCTCATCCAACTGCACGAGCCTCTCCTCCACGGATCCGCGATCCATCATACCTATGAGTGCTGCTATGCACAGACTAGGCATGATGTATTCCATAGGCATTTTGGCTTCCACTCCATAGACAAGCCTAAAAGGTGTTTGTCCCATCAGTTTCTTGCATGTCGACCGATAATCCCATAACACTGCAAGTATGCGTAGGTCCCAATGACTTCGCTGCACATTACATATCTTGGTCAACGTGTTTTCAAGCACTTTGTTGAATGCCTCCACTGTCCTATTAACCTGTGGGTGATAAGGTGTACTCTTCTGGTGATACACTTGAAATTCCTTTGTTAGCGCGTTGATCGTCTCATTCAGGAAGTGTTTATCATGATCACTCATCAAGATATTCAAACATCCAAATTGCATCAGTACGTGTTCAAATAGAAACTTCACGGCAGTCATGCCTATGTAATCCTTCACCGGCTACGCTTCTTCCCAATGGGTCAGATACTCCATCGCAGTGATAATATACCTCGCGCATGTTTTTCCTTGAGGTTTAGTAGGTCCTACAAAATATATTTCCCACTTTTCAAAATGTTGCAATGTCATTTGTGGATTCAAAGGCATTTCATCCCTCCGCGATGGCCTTCCTGTCTGCTGACATACGTCACATGCCTTGCAATATGCTCTTGAATCCTGATGAAGGTTTGGCCACCACAACCCGGCACGTAGAATATTTTGTGTGGTTTCTCTTCCTGCATAATGTCCTCCCGCAGCGCCTCCATGAGCATCTGCGAGGATGCTGCTTCGTTCAAATTCAAGTACATACCTTCACAATATTTCATCATTCCCCATCTTGTATAGATTCCCAGAAATGAGAGAGAAGTCTGTTGCGCATACCACTAATTCCTTCTTCTGCTAAACAGAGTATCCTTCTGGCGCAGTTCCAGTTGTTAGAAAGTGTCTTATATCTTCAAAATGTCCATCCGTGATGCACACAGCAAACACCTGCACGTCGAGTAATCCTTCCTCCAAACTAGTAGGTTCCTCCCCTGTCTTGATGCCTAACAGATGATCTGGTCCCGCGTTCAATCATCCAGACTACACAACAACTTCAAAATTGTATTCTTGGAACAATAAAAGCCATCTACAAATGTGCCCCGCCAACACAGGCTTATTGACTAGGTACTTTAGCGCGAAGCGATCTATATACATCTTAAAGTGGCCTCCTAGCAAGTAGTTTTGGTACTTATGGAGAGCATACACCATAGCTAGCCCCTCACGCTCAGTGGTGGAATAATTCTTCTTTGCTTTGGATAATCTGCAGCTTGTGAATGTGATAGGGTGATCCAAGCCTTCTCCACCATCTGATGAGCCTAGGTATTGCAACAAGAATGTTGCAACTCCCAGGGCTACCAGCTTTTCTTATCAACCGGGAGTTCATACAGACTTGGAGGTGATAGTGCTATATGCACAAGTATAAGTGAAGGTATTTCCTGTTGTCACTGCTCATCTGGCAAGAGACCCTAGGGGTTCGAAGCCAGACTTCTATAGGGTCAGAAGAAGCTTAACTCTTTGATGGAAGAAGAGCAAATCTATCCTAAGGGAGAGCTACTTCTACTGCAGTATTGAAGAAAACAACATGAAATGCTAAACCATACCATAACCTAACTAACCATCAAACAGTTATGTTAAGAAGAATAGCTAAATTAACACTAATCTAATGTTGTTATCTAAGTTGCAGAGGTAAAGAGCATCAAAACGAGACTAAGGTGTAAGCAAAGGAAACTAAGCTAAATTGGCTTTCAAGCGGAAGAGCAGTCGAGGGACGAAATTAGTGAAAGGAGGACGTGATGGAGAAACAGTGCATAAGAACCGTTGGATCAGTCGAGTAAAAGGAAAATGAACGACGGAGATTGGATCATAGGAGGTTACGTAGATAGATGCGTAAACAGGGTTAACTAATAGGATGAATGATGGAGATCTTATCATGAAGGCTTAAGTGAATGGATGGACGAACAAGGGAACAAAGCAGATGAATGACGGAGATTGTGTCGCAAGGGATTAGGTGAGTGAATGGATGAACAAGGTTAACAGGAGATGAATGACTAAGATCTTATCATGCAGGTGAAGTCAAGAGATGGACGACAGAAATCATATTGCGGGGAAAAGAAATGTGTGGAAATGAGGGAGCGGGTTTCTAAGGCAGTAAGTATTTTCTCGCATGCCCTTCAGGCTGTAAGCAGTATTTCAAAATTCCACGTGATTAGACTTACTGCGCGACATGTAGCACAAGAAAACCACTTTTCTTGCATGTTCTCAGGTGGGTAACATTCATGCATTAATCTGCACGAGATTGCATGATGGACGTTAGATCAGGTGTGGCTGATCAACAGTGGAGATCGACCAAGCTAGTTGGCGATCAGGTGAAGCGACAGTCATCGCATCAGGCAGGCATATCGATAGTGGGGACTTAAAGTGCATAAAGTGATCAAGTGACGCACCAGCCATCGGATCAAGGGACAGATTGACGATGGAGATTAAAGCTCATAAAGTGAGTGGAAGACTCCACGCGAGGCAGCAGTTGGAGAAAATAGTGAATCAGATGGTGATTGTGAAGGTTTGGTGTTGATTAGACAATGAGGAAGCCAGTGCTGGTGAACAAATAACTGCATTAAACAGTGAACTCCATAGCCCATGCGAGAACTAGAGACCTCTGTTTTTGGGGCTGCTGAAGCGTCCCTTCCTCAAGTCATGGTCCCAAAGGAAGGAGATGAGGCTGAGACACCTACGCACAACCTGATAGTGATGTTTTTCCTCTAACTAACCTATGAACTGAAAGAAGGCATAAATGAAAGTAAACTACAACAAATGCAGCTACTAAAGCAAATGAACAGGAAAACCATGCATGATCTATGTTATATTGTTGTAATGAAAGTGCAACTACTTAAGCAACTAAACAATGAAAACCATCAGGCTACTTAAGCAAATAAACAGAAAACTATGAAGCTACTTAAGAAAATAAATAGAACAAGACTCTATGCTAGCATACATGTACAGTAAAGAGGAGTTGTGGCTGCTTGGGTCGAGCCCTAACCCAAGAGCTTCAGCCCTCAGAGTTAACTCAGAGTTGGCTTAAACAAAACTCATTCTTATTATAAAAACCATGGATTACAGAGCAAACTATCACAAGTCTTTGCAGCTCATAAATAAAACAAAGTTTTACAAAATGAAGTCTGAATCCTAATGAGGTCCTAAGCCTCTCTACTTATACATCTGCTAAACTGGTTTCTATCCTTTTCCTTGCTCGACTGCCTTCTAGTCCTTAAAAGGATGATTGTTTGCACTCCGAGCTAATGGAGGAATATTTGAATGGAGGGGTAGTAAATGAGGAGGATTTACCTCCTATAATTACTCTCCATTGTCCTATTCAAGTTTTGACCAAGGTCTTTGCCATAGTTCCTTGATTTTATCCTTTATGCCTACATTTTTCCTTGCTTGTATCCTTTATTCCTGCATTATATGCACATTAGACCACAAAGCAAAATATCCAAGTCTAACTCATCTCATAAACAAAATATAATCAGAAGTATGTAATAAGGCCCATATAATTACCTAATGATGAGGCTCATCATCACCCCCCCTACTGAAAGTGTTGCTCATCCTCTGAGCAACTTAGTCCATGTCCATGTCTGTAATGGCTCTGGTAGCCTCTCTGACATCCCATGCTTTTGTTGTGGTCTCCTCTTCTTGTTTATAGAAGCCTGCTTTCCTTTCTACTTCTTCCCACTGCCTCTTTTCCTCTTCTTCTTTTCTCCCTTCTAGTATCCCTAGGAGCAGTGATGGATTGAGTTTTAGTGCTATCCAGTTGACCCTCAACCTTTGCATTTATTGCTTATACATAGGTTTCATGTTGAGTGCCTCTCTCAACCTTTGAGGGGAGTGATATTCTCTAATCTTCAAGCTGTGTGGCAGTGTTTTCCATCTCCTTTAGCAGGCATGTATATTATCATCTCTTAGCAGCCTAAACATATCCTCAAAATGTGAAATTGCTTGCTCTTGGGCAGCAAGATATCTAGGTGCCAGTTGAGGGTCATTTGCAATTATATTATGGGTGTTGATTAAGGCCATGGGATTTGATGGTGTAGCTATGATGAAAGAGGTTCATTTTTCTCTCTGGCCAATATTCTTTTCATCTCTGCAGCCCTTGACTTCTCGTGCTTCATTGATGATGCCCAAGCCATTAATTGTAGATCTCCTAGCTCTGAATTAGGATCCCAAATATTCATGTCTGTGAGGGCCATGCTGTGCAAGTAAAACTCAGCTACCTTGGCCCTATCCTCTAGGGCATTTTGATCACAAAGATCAATAAACTGACTGCAGTCTTGAAATGGCATGGTGCCCCTCTGTGCTAGTGTTTTAATCTGAAATTGCAGCCATTGTTCTCTAAGGTAAAGAGCATAGGATTTAGCTGGAATCCCACACTGGATGGCATCTTGCTATTCTTTCTTCTTTGTTTCAATGCCTTCTTCCTCTTTTGTTTCAACATCATCCTCCTTCTCTTCTGCTTCATCATGTCCCTTTGTATTATTTTCTTCTTCATCCATCTCATCCCCATCTAGCTTTGTATCTTCTTTTTCGAGTTTTTCCTCCTCCTCATTGACAGAAGGACTAACATGATATGTGAGGGTTTTGATGTCATCCTCTGTTGGTAAGTCTCTGAAGATTGACCATGTTATAGGGATCTTGAGGTTTTGGAGGGAATCCTTCATGAAAATTATGATCAAACCATGGTGAGCCAATTGTTGGGAATTCCCTTCCTTTACTTTATTGCTAGAGTCTATGAGTGATTGCATCAAGAAATAGGGTATGATGAGTCTTTGGTGAACTTATGTTTCTACCCCAAGTCTTAATACTTCAAGCATTCTCAAATGGTTGCCATAGCAATATTGTATCTATGAACTCCTACATTCTCTTTTGACTTATTAAATAATTTCCTTTTTGCCACCTTTTCACTTATAAACTAGCTACCTCTTAACCTTTACAACTTTTGATCAAATGATGCATATGAGTGAGTGAGTGGGATACTTACCTGTGGTCTTGATTCCATGTTGCAGTTGTCAAAGATCAGAGGTGTTGCTAGTGGTCATTCTTCTTCCTCTTTTGTTGTCTACTAATGGTTTCTTTGCTTTTGGAGGTGTCTGTGACTGGAGATCTGATGTTGCTGCTTCTGTGGAGCTCCTAGATTTGATGTTACTACTGTTGTGGAGTTCTTAGATTACCACTTGGCAATGTTTGGTGTCTCTTATAATTTCTTGATCATGTTGCTGGCTAGTGCTATGAGGATGTTGTAATGAGTGGATAGAGGGAGTAAGAGTGTATGTGGATGCAGGGATGATGGTAATGGTTGAGGTGATTCTGTAGAAATCACAATCTTCACCTAAATTGAAGCAATGAAGTTGAAAACAATGGAATTGAGGGAGGGATGCATGGTAAGGAGTGAAGCAAATGAATACATGTGA
Organism: Pinus taeda; assembly: GCA_000404065.3. Taxonomy (NCBI): domain Eukaryota; kingdom Viridiplantae; phylum Streptophyta; class Pinopsida; order Pinales; family Pinaceae; genus Pinus; species Pinus taeda. The sequence continues at coordinate 63,275 of APFE030514343.1, forward strand.
GGCAGGGTTCCCTTTGGATCTCTTCTTTGCTCCTTGCTTGTCTTTCTCACCCACCTATAAATAGCAATTACATTTTTTCTTTTATTATTATTATTATAATATATATATAGATATATATATATATATATTAAAAACACCTAGGCTGCCTTAGAGAGGTTTTCACCCTAGATATCTGCCCTAGGCGCCTCAAGGAAGGTTTTCACCCAGGGATCTTCTTATCCTTTTCATTTTTCTCATCCTTGGGCTACCTCATGAGGTTTTCAACCCAGATATGGGACTCAAACGCCTCATGGAGGTTTTCACCTGAATCCTTATTCTTTTTTCCTTGTCCAGTGACCTGATGAGGGAGGAGCTGGAACTTGCTCCACCATCATAACTGTCTTATTGATATTGTCAATGAACTCTTGTTTTGATAAAGGCCTCTTGTACATTTTCAATTGGTGTCCATTAACTAGCAATGGAATGGCTTCTTCATCAATAGTTCTGATTTGCATTGAACCATTGTCATGGCATCTTTCCACCACATAAGGTCCAAGCCATCTTGTCCTTAGCTTTCCCTTGAAGTATTTATACCTTGAATCATATAACAATCCCCAATCTACCTCTTGAAATTTCTTCTCCTTGATATGTTTTTCATGCCAAATCTTCCTCTGAAGTTGAACTATCTTTGTATGTAGGAGGGCTTGCATTATGAATTCATCCAAGCCATTTAAATGTAACGATCTTTGTTTTTGTGCATGACTGAGATCCAAATCTAGTTCGGTTTCCATCCTCAATGTGTTATATTCAAACTCAATGGACAACAAATCCTTTTTCCCATAGACCATCTCATAGAGTGTAAATCCAGTGGTGGTCTTCCATGTTGTATTATAGGCCCAGATGGCCTCAACTAGTCCCTCTGCCCAATCCTTCCTGTTGCTGCTCACTACCTTGGTTAAGATGTTCTCCAATGCCCTATTGGTCACCTCCACTTGCCCATTAGCTTGTGGATGATAGGGAGTGGAGGTCCTATGCTTGATTTTGTGATGGCCGAGCAGTTCTTCAATCATGCTGGAGGTAAACTAGCTACCTTGGTCTGTGACTAGCTCTCTAGAGTACCTAAATTTGTATAATATATTCTCCCTTAGGAACTCAGCCACCTTCTCTTTTGTTGTTGCCTTAATTGCTTTAGTTTCAACCCACTTAGTCAAATAATCACTGCACACAATGATGTGTTGTTTTTTCTTTGAAGGAGGCTTGATAGGCCCAATGAAGTCCATGCCCCACTTGTCAAATGGCTCAAAAATAACTTGAGGTTGTAGGGGAATTTTGTCTCTTGGAGTAGGCTTTCCCATCCTACGACACTGATCACACTGACTAATATAATTTTTCACATCCTGATGAAGAGTAGGCAAATAATAACTTGCTTGCAACACTTTGAATGTCGTCCTCTTTGCTGCAAAGTGATCTCCACAAGGCCCACCATGACAGGTCAGAAGGATGTCAAAGACTTCCTCTTCCCTTACACACCTTCTCAAGATTTGATCTGTGCCAAGTTTGAATAGATTGCCCCCAATCCAGGTGAAAGGGGCACTTTTCCTCATTATCTTGCTCTTTTCTTTGGAAGGCAAGTTTGGTGGGAAATGTGTTGATACCAAATAGTTTGCTATATCAGCAAACCATGGGGAGAGAACTGAAATAGCAAACAAAATATCATATGGTAACTGGTCATCCACCATTCCTTCTTCACCTGCAGGCAGATTCATCCTAGATAGAAAGTCAACAACAACATTTTCCTTACCAAGATTATCAACAATAGTTAGATCAAACTCTTGTAATAAAAGCAACCAAATTATAATTCTAGCATTCACATCTGGTTTGTTCATTAAATATTTGATTGTAGCATGATCAATATGCACAAATGCTTGATAGCCTTTAATGTAATGCCTAAATTTGGTTAATGCATACACAACAGCTATGAATTCCTTTTCGGCCACAGAGTAATTCAACTCAGCCTTTGACAAGTTCTTACTGATAAAATAGATGGCATAGGGAAATTTCTCCTCTTCCTGACCTAAGGCTGCTCCTATCGCTTTGTGTGAGGCATCAACATGAATATGAAAAGGGAGGGCCCAGTTTGGGCCTCTAAGGATTGGTGTAGTGGTTAACTTACCCTTTAGAATGTCTAAGGCCTATTGACAACTCTTTGACCATATAAACTCAGAATCTTCAGCCAACAACCCAAACAAAGGAGAGGCCAACTTGCTAAAGTCCCTTATGAACCTTCGGTAGTATCTAGCTAACCCTAAGAAACTCCTGACATCTCTCTTCTTTTGTGGAGGTGGGACCCTTTGGGTGATTGTTATTTTGTTTGGGTCCACCTGCAGTCCTTGCTGAGATATTGAATGACCTAGCACAGTCCCTTTAGTCATTAAGAATTCACATTTTTCTGGACTAAGAGATAGATTCATTTCAAAGCATTTGTATAATACTTTGCCTAGGTTAGTTAGGGCTTCTTGGAAATCACAACCATAAGGTGTAAAATAATCCATATAGATTTCCACAGCATCATGTACTAATTCAACAAAAATACTCAAGACTACTCTCTGGAAGGTGGCAAGAGCATTGCATAGGCCAAAAGGAAGGACCCTATGGGAAAAATTACCCCAAGAACAAGTGAATGTGGTCTGATGCTAGTCTTTTGGGAAGATTTGGATTTGGTTATACCCACTGAATCCATCTAGGAAAGTAAATAATTTCTTCCCTGTCAAGGCATCTAGCGCTTGGTCAATGAAGGGTAGGGAAAAATGATCCTTTTTTGTGGTTTTGTTCAACTCCCTATAATCCACACAAATCCTCCACTTACATTTTTTCTTGGGACCTAGCACTAAAGGAGAGACCCACTCATTGTCTGAGATAGGGTAAATGAATCCTGAATCTGGCAGTTTTTGCAGTTCTTCTTTGACTATGTCTTTAAGAGCTGGATTCATCCTCCTTTGTGGTTGCCTGACTGGCTTAAAGCCTTCTTTGATGTATATGTGATGAGTACACACTGAGGGGTGTACTCCCTTCATTTCCTTATAACTCCAAGTGAATGCTTCTAGGTTCTCTCTCAACATGTTGCATAGCTTTTCCTCTTCTAAAGCACAAAGAGATGGATTAATCTTCAGAGTTTTCTCTGGGCCAAATTCTATGGTTTTGACACAGAATGGGTTGGAATTGGCCAAGCATAAGTCAATTGGATAATTGTTATAGGTTTCCCTTACTTCTTCTTCTAATGGAAATGAACTAGGAGATGGACTTTGGAGTAGGTGTTCAATTAAATCATCCTCATATTATTGTCCTCCTCCTATGGTTGTTTCAAAAGTATAAAGTTGGGTAGAATAAACCTCATCCTCTTCCAACACCTCTAACCATAAAGGTAAATCATGCTCTAGGGTAGGTTGAGTAAGAGGGTATAGGACTAGTTGTTTTGACATATGCCCATTCTTAATGGTCATATTCCCATCTCTACAGCTAATGTAAGCATCAGTTGTGGCCAACCATGGCCTCCCAAGAATGAGAGGGTAACCAGTAAGCTTAGCCTTAGGCTAGAGAACTAGGAAATCTATAGGGTACTCCCAGGAATCAATGGAGACCATCACATCCTCCACAATTCCCTCAGGGGTGAATGTGGAACGGTCTGCAAGTTGCAGAACTATTTTGATCTTTCTCAATGACCCTTGGAGGTTGAGATTGAGCATGTTGTCCTTAGTAATCACATTAATGGTAGCCCCAAGATCAATCAGAGTGTGTGGGACAATAGTGTCATTGATGTGCACATCTACTACAGGGCTTCCAGGGTCCAAATATTTTGAACATATTACCTGCCCCAGAATTAAGTCAGACAACTACCCAATGACATTAATGATAGGGCCATCCCTTTTTCTTCTTCTTGGATGCTTGAAGCACTTCTTCTTAATCAACTTATTGTAAATGGGAACATCTTTGATTGTCTGGAGAAGGGGGATCTTTACACATAGATTTCTCAATTCTCCCAGAAGTTCAGTTTCTTCTGGGATAGGCTGGAGTGGTTGGGTTAATCTCTCAGGAAAGGGTGGATTTACTTTAAGGTTGCTTTCCTATCTTTCTTCCTCAACCTCCCCATGTGGAGAGGGAGGTTGGTTATCAGGGAGAATTCTCCCAGATCTTAGGTTGATCTCCTGGATTTTTACAACATAAGCTGGGTATGATGTCTCTCCATTGTATGCTTGTTGAGCCTGCCTATTGTTTGGGTTCAAATTTGATTGGGCATGCATCTTGGTTTGCTTAGGTGGAGCAGAGTGCAGGAGTTGTGGTTGGGTAGGTGGTAGAGGAAATAGGGTTGGAACAGTGTTGAATTTGGGCCTCCACCCCTGGTGTGGGGTATTCCACTGATGTTGTGGTTGAGCATAAGGTTGAAATGATTGGCTAGCTGGCTGGGAATGATACTAAGATTCATAGGGCCAAGGAGGGGGTGTAGACTAGGAAGGATGAGCAGGGGGTCCCTAAGAAGGTATAGTTGTGGTTTGGTTGAGGTTGTAATATGCATGGGATGACCCTTGCATACCCTGCTGGTATGGTCTAGGCCTAGGAGGTCTCCTCTAGTTGATGTAGCAAAGCTGCTCAGTGACCCCTTCAGCTCCTTGATATATAGCTTTGAGTCCAGGTAAAGAAGGGCAATTGTCTGTGGAGTGGTTTTCTTCACAGACTGAGCAAATATTAATACAATTCAATGGACATTCATTCCTAGGATGCCTCCTGGTGGATCTAGGACAAAATATGGCCAAGGCTCTCTCTGCTTCCTCTTGCTTCCTTTTGATGTTCATGGTGTCCAATTGCAAGGAAAGGGTTTGTAGCATATCACTTTTGAAATCTTCCAGCAGATTTCTAATTTCACCCTTGATGGATAAGTTAGAGGATGATGTACTGGCCATAGGTTGACTACCCCTACCCTTTTTCTTGGTTGGCCTAGAATGGTTTCTAAAGACAGTCTTGATATCCTCATAGGATAGTTGGTAGACATCTCCTCCTGCTATCATATGTAAGGTATCCAGAATATCCTCCCTTACTCCTCTAAGCAGGACCATCTTTAGTGACTCAGGGTCAAGTGTGCACTTGGCCCTTTTGTAACTGAGCTAGAATCTTTCTTCATAGTCTTCGAAGGATTCATCCTGGCCTATGGTCATCCTCAATATCTCTTCTTTAGTATCCTTTGACCTACAGTGGTCCCTATATTTGTTGTTAAAAATCTGTTGCATATGAGCCCAAGTTGTGATGCTATCTCCAGGTAAACCCATGAACCAGCGCAATGTTGCATCCTTGAGGGTAGATGGAAATAGTGTTAACTTTTTCTCATCGTCTTTATAGTCATAGGTTCAGCATATAACAACAAACTCGAATAGTAAAGTGTCAAGGTCCTTTGTGGTTAGGCCATGGAAATGAGATAGAGCAAAGGGGCTTATATTCTTCATCTTAGTGTCCCCATTGGTTTCCCTGATGGGGAAGGCACCGAAATTCTCTCTATTTCCTCTGTCATTTCAGTTCTCAGCCATTAGTTTAGTAGGAATGGGTTCTTCCTCTTCTTCTTCCTGTGTAGGTTCCTCAAATAGGTAAGGTTTCTCACCTAAAGGGTCTTCCAATTCACCGCCACTGAAGAAGATAGAAGGTTGATTGTTGGCTGCAGTGGAGGTATTTGACAAGAATTTCCCTAAATTTTCCCTATTCCTACGAGGCATGAAAGGAAATGTTTTTGGGTTGGTTTTTGTAAGATTTTTTTTTTAAAGCTAGAAAGTTATTGCAAAATGGAAAGGAAAGCAACTAATGACAAATGAAATAAAGGAAGCTACTAGATTACTTTTGCATAAATAAACTAATGGAAGAAAATTGAAGACTAGAAGTAGAAGAAAAGAAAGTTGGAGACTAGAAAATAGAAGAAAGCAGTAATTACTTCTGTTAGGTTCCTATACCAATAGGTTTCATTTTTCATGATTGACAGTGGAAGGGCTAAATATGTTCATCATTACAGGCTGCAAAGGTTCCATATTTTGTACACAGACTAGGAAAATTAAAAAATGAAAAGAGGGTATGCCTTAAAAGAATAATCAAAAGGCAAGAAAATCAATTGGTCACAAAAGAATAGTGAAAATGAACCCCAAATTAAGGACCAGGAAAGTGGCTAGTTAAAATGCCACTACTATCTTATTGGCAGCATCACAATGTGCAAATACTGTTGCTAATTATACTTGATGGATGGCTCAACAATTCAATCTGGACCATGCCATGTTTAAATTGCTTGTTGCAGAATAGAGAATGTCCTGTCTAAACAGCTCAAGCTTGGCAGATGACTAGCTAGGTAGAGAAATGAAGGAGCCCAACTGCTTAATCTGGGTCCTTGGAAGAAATAAGGGTAGATTTAGATAGGAGGGAAGTCAAAAGAAAAAGAGGACAATCAGGGTTTGCTAATTCAAGTGTACCCAATTCAAGTGAAGAAAAAATGTTAGGATTGTTAGGCTGGGTAAGTAGTGTAAGGTTGCAGAAGTAAAGGTGCCATTACCATTTGGCTTATCATGAAGAACTCATCTCATTCAGGATGTTGGCACCATGGCAGAGGTTTGATGACATAAATGGAAGCATGTCTAATTTCCCCTTTTCCCCAAACATCATTTACTAACACTCCCCAAAGACCTTAGGATCTGCCCAATAGTCTTGTTTCATTTCATTTCAGTACCAAGTCCAAGTCAAATTCTCAATTGACTAAAGGAAAAGAAGCCACATTTCTTGTGTAAAAATCATCATTCCGAATTCCACTCATTTTCTGTCTCTAAGTTTTACTTCTGAAAGCTTAGCATTTTCCCTTACATTTTCACCTCACCAAGTCATATTAACAACTAATTTATTATTTAGCTCCTTAAACATTGCCCCCTTCCCTAGTTCTATAAAAAACTATATAAAAATCCCAAAAAATATATTAAATACCCCCCCCCTAGCAATATAGCTATAAAAGTCATGTCCTGGGGAATACTTAGTCCATCCGGGATTAGTATTAACCCTCCACCGCCCTAAAGCTATGGGATTTGATTAAAACCCTTGGTTGAAATCAAATAACCATATACCCCTCCCGCGCTAAGTGTTTAAAGGTTTGTTTATGTTTTAAATAAACACAAATCGAGTGCACATTATAAACCCTCACTAAGCCTAAGTCTAAACCCACCCCTTGCTCGCATTTTTTATTACGCAACGGGCGGGTCCCGTGCCTTAACCTGCCGCCACCACATTCTCCCCGCCAACCGTCCGATCGTCGGCCCCACATATCCAAGGGTGGCCGGTCGTTTTCACCAGAGAAGAGGCGGAGGTTTAGCGTCCGGGGGATTGGCAGTTTCACCGCCGTACCCCCACCACGCGTCGCCTTCCCGGGGTGTTCGGAGCCCCCCCTCCTTATACCGCTTATGACCCAAGGGTGGTGCAGGGAATACCGGAAACCACCCTCCGCCCTATGACGTCACACCCGCGTCACCTATGACGTCACCGCCGCATCCCCGCCACTACTCCAGGTCGCTCCCACGTCATCCACCTGCGTCCACGCCCTGCCACCGTGTCACCGCCACGTCGCCATACTCATCAGCCGCCACGTCATCCTGCCGTACCCGGGACCCACCGATGACGTCATGCTGACGTCATCACCGAAAAGCGCCAAAAAGCGCCAAAAGTCCCAATTTCGCATAAAACCAAGTAAAAGGGCCGTTTTATGTCATTTTCACGACTTATTTCCGGAGCGTTGTGCATGCTGTTTACGACAATTTGCCGCCAAACTCGGAATTTGACCGTTCGAGCTGCCACCACCTACGAGTTCAAGTCAATTGCTCACCATTGCACCAGTTCAACATCCTCGGAGCTGTAAAAAATCAGGTACTTGCCCACAATTAACCTATTTCACCCCTGTTTTCGCCATTTTTCTCCAATTTACCTGCAAAAAATTCTGCAAGCTGCCCACTAGGCCAATTATGTACTTGAATATTGCCTAAATTCCCTGGTAAAGCTCCTGCTCCAACAAAACTCGGTAAACCCGCGCCCTTCTGCAAAATTCACCGTTAAAGAGTGATTTTAAGACCCGAGCTGCCAGCAAAATCCAATACAACTGTACATTGATCCCTCTCACTAGAATTTCCTCTGCAAAGCTCCAGCTACTTAGCTCAAAAACAGTATGTTTCTCTCTGCAGATTGCCCCACAGTTTATCAATCCAGTAAATAAGTCTATTGAAACTCTGAAAGTTTGCCTCTACCATAAATACAAACAGGAAAAGTCACTCCCAAGTATAAATTCAGTTTGCAGTCTTCACTAGTTTCACTAATCCTGAGCTCAAGTATTAATCTAGAAAAGATTTCAATATGGCCACTCCATCAGCTCTAGATGTTGCTCCTATCAATACACCTAACAAGGAGCTTGAAGCAATGCCTTTAGTGGACAGTGATTTCCTCATTCAGGATTTTGTTAGAGAGAGAAACCACTTGCAGACTTTCTGCCAGCTGAGGAATAGCCACTTAAGCAACAGTGACATGTATGGCATCTGGGAGTCAAATCTGCCCATCTATTTCTTGCCTTCAGTGAATGTTTTCCCTGAAATAATTCACCTTTGTGCTGAGAATTATGACCAGAGCCTCAGAGCTGTCAAGTCTCCATCTGGGAGCATACTTTTTCACATTACTCCTGATTCCATCAATCAAATTCTCAATTTCAAGCAGACCCAACTGCTCTTCCCTTTTTCCATAAAATACCTGCTGGACGAAGGCTCCAAGCTCTCCAGCACTGAGATTGCTACAATTGCCAAGACTTTCATGAGAGCAGACCGCCAACCTATTGGGCCACCTCCTTTCCTGTATGTAAATTTCAATGAGGTAGGCAAGCTGCTTGTAGTCATGATATCTTCTGTGCTGGGTTTCTCAATAAGTGAACATATAGATGAAACAGTGTTGGTACTTTTGTCTGCATACAGCCTTGGAAAGCCCCCTACTATGAAGTACAACTATGCCAATTTTATTGCTAATAAAATACATGACCAGCTGCTTAAGCTGAACAGAGAGGCAATATTCAAATATTCTTCATATATCTATCACCTGTTCATGTACTATCAGTCAGATTGTTTCCAATGCTCCATCAAGAAGCTGGATTCACAGGGTGAGAGGAGGTATGTTATCTTTTGGTCTTCAGTTTTTCATCATGTCCAGAACTCTCCATATTCTTACTGTGAGTTCATTGACCAATTTGTATATCCGTCACATGCCTTTTGAAAAGAACTCCTCCTCCTAGGTTGTCATGTGACATGTAGAAAATATTGCAACTATCCAAGAATTATAAAATAAGTGATTGGTATCTACACCAAAATCACACAGTCATCAGGATCTATGGTTGTGAGCTCTGTCCTTATAGTGATCCGGATTTAAACAGGAGCGCAACAAAATACAGAGATAACCATATACACAAATATGCAGCGGAAATAATACTTCATTTCATTAATGGAAAATACTGAAATATGCTTATAACCAGAAATGGAAATAAACCAGCTAGGGCGATGGTAGCTTATCTCTGAGAAGAGATGTGGTGGCTACATGCTTCTGAACTGTAAAGGCTACATTGTGGCGGACAATCTGTCCTTTTACAAAATGTGACTTGTTATTTATAGTATTTTTCCTTTACAATACCATGGGTCAATTCCATGGGTGAATGAATACCATGGGTGGATTTTACAATACCACGGGCAGATGCCATTTACAATACCATGCGTAAATTCCATGGGTCGATGAATAATATGGGTGGATAAGTACCATGGGTTGATGCCATTTTCCATTCGGATCATTCATCCCTCCTTAAGAAGCAATGGTCCCCATTGCGTAAAGTTCCCTCCTGTGAAACCTTTGTTGAATATGAAGAGCCACTGAAGATAATGGTTTTATGTGGTTAACCCATAACCATGATAAATGAAGATCCAAGGATAGAGATACCCTGTAATGCTTGTGACCAACTGTGATGCTGATAGTATGTGGCCTAGCAAATGGACTTCGATGAAGTGTGTGTTTGTGGATGACCCATAACCATGATGTTCGTTGTTGATGAAGTAGCAGGTGCCTACTGTTAGCCTCCTGCTGCAGCAGGTTACTCATATTTCATGATGGGTATTTTTTACAGGCCAAATATGTCATACTTTGCATGCTGCAATGCTCCATATTTGCTAAACAGTCACCAAGGAAAGAAGGCTACTCAAAGTCCATCTTCTGCAGGCTAATTTTGAAGATTTACTCCATTTTTGTACAATTTGCAGTTAAAGGGAGGTCCAAACAGCCTAATCTTGGCATCCCTAGGTTTCAATTTCCTGTTTTAGAATATAGAGAATGAAAATCTGTCCAAACAGCTTAATCTTGGCAGATTCTT